>APFE031397430.1:87656-113485 GCA_000404065.3 Pinus taeda | reverse complement strand
AATCAAACTAGATTATTTTAACTTCGGATTTATCAAGCTCCGTGAGTGACCAAATCTTTTGAGGTTCAAACTTTTCCTCAAATTTTGCATTAAAAAAAGAGGTTTGCATCTTCAAGTATTTCATCCTCCAAGTGCTTGATAAATCGAGTTAAACTTTATGTACGTTCCAAAGGTGCAATCACTCTGTTTTCTCCATCCTGAAATGTTATGTTTCTCTTTTTCATATTAATGATAGCATGATTCTCAAAGGGTATTTGTTTTATTAGCTCTTTCTCCTATAGTACTTACTTTGTCACTCCTCCTTCATGCCTTGTCCTAAACCTGAAAGAATGCCTTCCAGAAATAAGTTCCCCTTCATCATATGTCTTCGTTTGAGGTAGCGCTAGGGTTCTTTTATCTTGGAGTTCCTTGTGATAAGCTTGGACTATGTTGAAATGAGGGTGCCATCTCGGTCCAAAGGCTCTTCTCAGGGGGTCAGGGGGATGGGTGTGTTTCAACATACTTCTCTTAGTTGTTTAGGATCTATCTTCAATTCCATCTAAAGAGGCACAAGCAACATCTAAGCAAGCAAAGCCATAGTTTTAATTTAATATTTAACCAATTAAGAATTTTTCGACGTGTTATTCATGATGTTGATATTGCATTGGCATGAGGTAATTTCTATAGCAATGATAAGTGTTTGTGAATAGTTTTTACTTCTTTAAATTATATTCTTATTTGACATAGATTATTATAGTGTTTTTCTTCATCAAAAGAATAAAAAACCATAAACAATAATGAGACAAGAGACATAAAATGTAGGTGATCATCCAAGGCCAAAACCTCTCCAACTTGAGAAACCCAAATAAATTATTCTTCTTATACAATATTCAAGTGACGAATTCCAAGACCAAGACCCTTACCTATCAACCTCTCCAAGACCAAGACATAAGAACCTTCTTCATTGCTTCTTCTTCTTGAACCAATCAACACTAGTCAAAGTAAGTTCTAGCACTACAAATTTTAGTTATTTTGAAATTTTGAAATTTTAGCTTTCCTCCACATAACTGTAATTCTTGGTTGCCTGAAACTTCTACAAGTTCACACGTGTGGATTGAGTTATGGATCTTGATGATGACTTCCTTCTTTGCTTAACTTAAGGGCTTCTCCTTGTGGCCTCACTAGCAAGATTAATGGTATAGTGACCTTTTATTTGGCTTCTATAAGGGTTGGTGTAAATGATCTGAGTTGACTCAACTCCCGGATTTCACCAAGATCTTTCACTTTCATGATGTGATTAGAATTGCATTAAAAATAGCATTATTAAACACATATGCATGTTGTAAAGAAGAAGGAACATGACAATCATCAGCAACATAAAACTCAAAACATTAATAACAGAGTTTGTCCAAGAGGGACTATGTCTCTGGGCACCGGTGTCAAGAAGTTGTAGGCTGCTACATTAAGTGTTTTCAATGATGATGATTTACATAAGAGGTGACATCGCTATCATACAAGGAAAATTACCTCATGCAGGAGTGACTCTAAGAGATGTTCTGCAACAGGAACTCTCAGTGAAAAGGGACTCCTATCAGTATGACATAAACTCATGCATGATGATAATGAACATCCCGCCAACATGGCATAGAAGGGATCTCAATGCAATCATACATGGCAACACATGAGTATCCCATCAACATAATGACAAAGGGATTTCAAATAAAACATGACGAATCATGAAAACAAGTACATCCCACAAATGATTTTGCATCACATCAAGTAGGAATCATGAAAAAAGTAAGAAAAAAGATCTCACATCAAACATCAAATAAGGATTTGTATAGCACAATGCATCTCATAGCAAAAATAAGTACATGAACACACTGTATATACCTCACATCCTCAGGCCATCTGAAGAAAAGGATGTCAAACTGTTGAAGCTAGCCATACCATCAATCTCGCAGCATTGAATCTCATGAAATGACTGATCACACGTTGAATGATAACACCTACATTCCACTTTGAAAAGTGGCTAAACAATGAAATGATCAAATGGAAAATCTGAATGCACCATCGGATTTTTGGCGTCGAATACTACAAAATAATCTGTCAAATTTTTGAATTCTAAGAAACTGAAAGCCTGCGGCTTAAGGAATCATTTAGATTCCCCCTAGATTCCTCAAAGGTTCCCTCCTCTGGGTCATCAGAAAATATGTTGCTCATATCAAAATTATGACTGTGCAATCAGGTTCGTGTCACTGAGAAGTGTAAGATTGACATAAAATATGTCCAATTTGGGCAATGGCAAAATCTCACCCTCTTGAAAATTGGCTCAGCGATGGTTCCGCTTGCCTCTTCTCTGGATCATGGTTCCACCTGAAAATTAATTAATTAAAAAAAACACGCGTTGATCCACGTGTGTGCTCCTCCATGCCTGGGTGCATTGAAAAAATGATAGGTTATACGTAGAAATTTGGGCGGAAATATTAATGTACCACCATAGCGCATTGGTTATGGCAAGGTTAACAAGGCAGGAAAGTTAGGGGATCAAATCCCACCCCCACCAAAATTACCCACAACAATATTTTGTTGTTATACAACTTCGTGGTTGGTTTGCATATGGAATCATTTTGCTATGGAACCGTTACATGTTAAACATTCCATTGAATGCAACAGAGCTTGGTGGTTTAGCAACGTGTGGGTTGTGTTTTGGCATATGCCACGTGGGGCTGCCGTGTGGGTGGGGTTGGCGGTTCAACTCCCACTGGCCTCCTCATTTTAATACATATGGTTTATATGCAGAGGTGTGGGGTGGTGGGGGTAGTGGCCCACCACCTCCTATATATATATATATATATGACAATGAGATTTTGAAAATTCTTGAACATTGACCAAAGGATTCAATTAATGTAGGCCACAAATTCGCCCGGAATCTGGCCTAGGTTGGCTGGAATTTGGTGGCCAAATTTTGTCCAAATTGTTGCCTCCTTAAGTCTATTAAGTCACCCAAGTCAACCGTGAACTTTGACTGCTCCTAACTTTCACATAAGGACTCGGTTTGATGAACCATTCACACCACCACGATCATGATGACAAGATATTCAAGATGAGCCTAGTTCAAGCACAATCCAAACACTTTGATTTTTTATCCTTCCTGAGTCCTCTTGGACTTCCGCATGTGTCTGGAACCACTTGAATCAATCATTTCCACTAAGGAGCTTTTGGTCCTCCAAAATCATGAAAAATAATATGTAACTTCTCTGTACCTTGTTTGCATCACAAGCATCCTGAAAGGTCTTGCTTCCATCTCCTCCACTTTTGTTCTTCAGAGCCTTAAGTGATGAGCCGACACCTACAACCTCTGCAACCCTGTAGTGCATTGTTTTGCAAATTACATGCTTGTCTTACATGACCAATCTAATGACCCAAGTATCCCATGCTTTCCACAAATTTATAACACATACTCAGTGGTCAAGTTTACATCGAAATGGAAACAATACCCTAGCTACAAAAACAAGGCCAACATACCATTGTTGCTTCAACAAGTGATGGAAAACACATCATCACTACAACACGTGATTTACAAAAATAAGGCAAAACACTATTATTTCTTTCATAAGTGATGGAAACATAACATTACTTTCACAGTTTAACATGCAACACAAAATAAGACAAGACGTCATTGTTGCTAAACAATTAATGGAAAACACATCATCACTTTTACATTTTAAAATGCAACAAATGATTTACGAAAGCACGACCATGACAAGCTAACATTTTTGGAAACCATTTTTCACTTATCGCTATGAATGGGTCATCCACTTGTGGTGGTTTTGGTTGTCGAAAAATTGTTTCACCTAGTTCATGCATCGACACTTTGCCTTTAAGGTGCTGCTCTGGATGGAGCCTCCAACATGTGGCTCTTTGATGGCCACTTCTGTCGCAATGACTGCAATAGGTATTCTTCCTCTAGATATGCTTAACATGTTTCTTTACCTGCTGTTGAGAGGGTCTTTCTTGCCTCCTCCTTTTGTGTGCTTCTATTCTTTTCCAACACTTAGAAAATATATGGTTATGTAATCCACAAAAGGTACATGTTTTTTGATGTTTTGATTTATGTCCATCTTTAACAACACGATTATAATTAAAATGAACATTCGAATATCGAAATTTGTTATACCTTTTCTTGCCATCTATGGTGTAAGTATGGCAATAAGATTTTGCCTCAGCTCTTTCCTCACAATGGGTGTTTTCATGGGATGATGGGGATGTGTTCCTATCATTCTCTTTCCTCAACAATTTTTACAATGTCTCGGAAGCATATGACACCTTCGATCATTCTCCTTTGGTGTATCCCAAGCCTGCTAGTTGAAGTCTCTACACAACCTCCAATGGTTGAGTTATGCCTTGGTTATTAACACCAAGTTTCGTTTCCTCCTTTCACCTCTCCTGGTAAGGAGCCTCATGTTTTTCCTTGTAATTGGGATCTCCACATCTCCAATAGAAATCATACTGTGTGAAGACAAAACTCGAAGGAAATCAACATCTTTTACCTCCTCTATCGATTTGGAAAGAACTCATGAGGGCTTCTCATAATTTGTTGTTGGTGGTTTGCTAGCTGTCTCGATGCATTCCCCAACTTCCTTTCTAACATACCCAAGTCCTGCCTGATAGGGTAATTCCTCTACTTTGATGGGATTGAAAATGCCTTGGCCATCGACGCCCAAGCCTTTTCCTTCATACCCCATTCTCTTCAATAGTTTGGAGCCAATTCTTTTCGTATGATTTTCAAAAACAACGAAATCATCATCACGACACATACATGAATTTAGAGAATTACTTTTTACCTCACATGGGTCATGCTACAACTTTTCCAAGGCCTTATCCTTAGCTTGCAGTTGTTGTAGAAAAATATGTTTTTCCTCTTTCTCTTCATGTAGAAGTATATTCAATTCAACGATATCTATTTGAAGATTCTGGTTGTTGTGCTTTAGTTATTCTAGGGCCTCTTCCATGGCTCGCAACTGAAGCTGCAATCACTTCTTTACCTCTAGTAGAGCTTCATACATTATTTCCACCCTTTGGGAAATTTTGAGCATGGTCTCGTAAATCGCTTTTTCATCGTCAGTCACTGCATGTTCCATTGTTCATGCTTTCAGTTCACATCTACGCAAATACTGTTCTAATACCATACTTTATCCAAGTTGAATCAACTCTCGAATTTAACCAAGATCTTTTACTTTCATGATGTGATTAGAATTGCATTAAAAATAATGTAATTGAACATATATGCATGCTATAAAGAAGAAGGAACATGACAATCATCAGCAACATAAAACTTAAGGCATTGATAATGGAGTTCATCCAGGAGGGACTATGTCTCCTGCCCCACTGTCAAGATGGTGTAGGCCACTACACTAAGTGTTGTCAATAGCGATGACGTACGTAAGAGGTGACGTTGCTATCATACAAAGAAAATTCCCTCACGCAAGAGTGGCTCCAATAGATGTTCCACTATAGCAACTCTTAGTAAAAAAGGACTCCTATCAGTATGACATAAACTCATGCATGATGAAAATGAACATCCCGCCAACATGGCATAAGAAGGATCTCAATGCAATCATACATGGTGACACATGAACATCCCATCAACATAATGGTAAAGGGATCTCAAATAAACATGAAGAATCATGATAGCAAGTACATCCCACAAATGATTCTGCATCACATCAAGCAGGAATCATGAGACAAGTAAGAAACAAGATCCCATATCAAACATCAAACATGGATCTGTGTATCACAATGCATCTAATTGCAAAAAGAAGTACATCAAAAAACTGCATATACCTCACATCTTGGGGCCATCTGAAGAAAAGGATGTCAAACTACTAAAGCTAGTCGTACCATCAATCTTGTGGCATCGAATCTCATTGAATCACTACTCACACGTTGAATGATGACACCTGCACTCCACTTTGAAAGGTGGCCAAACAATGAAATGATCAATTGGAAAATCTGAATTCACCATCAAATTTTTGGCGTTAAATAGTGCAAAATCGACTATTAAATTTATCAATTTTGAGAAAGTGAAAATCTAGGGCTTAAGGAATCTTTTAGATTCCCATAGATTCCTCAAAGATTCCCTCCTCCTGATCATCTGAAAATCTACTGCTCAGATCAAAATTTGACTATGCCATCAGGTTCGTGTCGCTGAGAGGTGTAAGATTGAAATAAATTTGTCCAATTTTGACAATGGCAAAATCTCGCCCTCCTAAAAATTGGCTCAGCCATGGTTCTACCTACCTCTTCTCTAGATCATGCTTTCTCTTGCACATTAATTAATTAAAAAAAACATGCCTCAATCAATGTGCATTCTCCTCTACTCCTCCATGCTTGGGTGCATTGAACAAATGATAAGGTTATATGTAAAAATGTGGGCAGAAATATTAATGCAGTTCCATAACGCGTTGGTTATAGAAAATTTAACAAGGTGGGTAGGTCGGGGGATCAAATCCCCCTCCCAAAATTACCACAACAATATTTTGTTGTTATACAAATGTCACAGTTGCTTTGTATACGGAATTGTTTTGGTGTGGAACCATTACATGTTAAATGGTCCATTGAATGCAGTGGAGGTTGGTTGTTTAGTAATGTGTGGGTTGTGTTTTGGCATATGCCACGTGGGGCTGTTGGGTGTGTGGGGTCGACAAAACTGCCATCCGTGGGTTCTACTCCCACCAGCCTCGTCATTTTAATCATATGGTTTGTATGGAGAGGTGTGGAGTGGTGTGGGTGGTGGCCCACAACCTCATATATATAATATATTATATATATATATATATATATATATATATAAATATATAATATATATATAATTAGATTTTGAGAATTCTTAGACATTGACCGAAGGAGTCAAGTAAATTAGGCCACAAATTCACCCAAAATATGGCCCAAGTTGGCCAGAATCTGGTTGCTAGATTTTTTCCAAATTGCTACTTCCTTAAGTTTGCCGAGTCACCCAAGTCAACCCTAAACTTTGACTGCTCCTAAATTTTTCATACGGACTCGGTTTGATGAACCATTCAAACCACCACGATCATGATGACAAGATATTCAACATGAACCTTGTTCAAGAATAATCTAAACAGTTTGATTTTTGACCCTTCCTGAGTCCTGTTGGACTTCTGCGTGTGTCTAGAGCCACCTGGATCAATAACCCTACTACAAAAAACCTAGCTTTTGTCACACGTGTGAGGATGATGTCCCAAAAACAATCCTAAATTCCTCCTTTTCTCTTCCTTTGCTTCTCATTTGTTATGAGACTATTCTCCTTGTCATTCTCGTACTTTTTCTTATTTCAGATTCCTTGATTGAATTATCCTTTAAGGGAGGTTGAGTGCTCGTATTTATAGTGGTTTGTCCGTAGGCTGACTTGACCTTATGCCTAGGCTAACATGGAATTCTAGAATGGTTTTTCTTTCCTTTTGTAGACTATCTCCAAGGAGTGCTTGTGATAAGGTCTTGAAGGGTTTATGACACAAATAACTTTTCTTTTTACAATGTGTAACATGACCAAATGGGCCTTCAATACATGACATTGACTCACTAGAATTTATGACTTAATGAACAATCCTAAAAGCTCACAAAGGGAGCTTCAAAACTAAAATTCCTTGAGCATGAAACCAATGACTCAAGCATTACAAATATATATATATATATATATATATATATATATATATATATATATAAATATATATATATATATATATATATATATATAGATAGCTTCTTTACTTAAATTACATAAAATCATGAGTACACATGTCTTTACGAAGACTGAATCTAGTTACATTTTTCAACACTCCCTCTTAACTATGGAGGTATTCATAATCTAAATAAGGTAGTTGGACATTATCAATGTAAAGAATTATCATAAGAAAAGTCAGATTGGTAATGCATTTGTTTAGCATCATATCATCCAACATTGTCACATAGAAAGTGCTTCACTAACATCTCTATCTCTCCAAAAGATTAGAGCTCAATCTTGGCGACACCAATGATGTATAGATACCCTAATCATTGTCTCTCTTGAAAAATACCCTACCCAGGTTTTCTGAGAGCATGTTTCATATGGATTACTCTTTGCCACCATGCATAAACACATTTAGGTATTTGTTCACTAAATAAAAAATTAACTTTTTGATGGTATTTCATCATGACATCTTCTAGTTTGCATCAGCATCTTGCATATATATTGACTCACCTCCAAAATACATATAATTTCAAGGGTCTCTCTCTTTTTCAAACTTCATGAGGCTCTTCATATATTTCATGGAGATATCTTAGTCGAATATTCGAGTCCTTGGATGTTGATTTCCTTCTCCATATTTGGAAATTTCATGATCTCCTCCTTTCTTTCTTCACACATTTCCATTCCAGGAACTTCCAATAAGATTTCCTACAACTATTTCCAGCCACCTCATATTTTCTATGAGGAAATATTATGTTTATTTTAGCTAGTCAATGTGTGACCCATGTCTTCCCACGTATTTTCAAAGGAGGAGATTCTTTCTTTTGATCATGCTATCGATATAGAGCATTCATCCATGTTACATACAACCATATCACATGACTCTATTTTATCAAATACAAGCATACATACATCATTTTCTTTTATGTCATATAGGCTTCCTTCAGCAGCTTCCTTGTCTCAAGGAACTCCAATCCCTTGAACTCCTTTTCACATCATGTCATCATCCCACGAATTCCTACAAGTTGGAATTCTTGATGTAACACTTACTACCTTTTAATCAGTGAACTTTCTAATGAATATTCCAATAGAGGACCTTGAGTATCATCATTCAACACATGTTTCCTTTTGAATGATTTATGATGAGCTTCGTACTAGATGACTTTTTCCCTTTTCTAATAAGTACAATTTATGCCTCTAATGAGGTTACCAAGAGCTACATCCTTCCATAGGTGACTAACATAGAGTTTCATTATTCTCTATGATGATGTCACGAGCTCTTACTTTCAATGATTCTATGATGCCATGATGCATCATGTCGTGTTCTATAGTGACTCATGATGGCCATATCTTACAATAGAAACTTGAAAAGAACTAGGTGAGGAAGACTATCTCAATCATAGTAGATATATTTTACATCCTCTTTCTTGGATTTCTTCTTTTCAACTTCCTCCACTTCTTAGGTGATATGGGCTTCTTCTCTTCCCATTTGTTATTTTCATTATCAAGCTTAGGACATTCTCTCTTATAATTCCCATATTCTTGACATCGATAGCATTGAAAACTAGTCATATTATTCTTATTTTTATGAGGACCAAATTTCCCAAACTTTCCTTTTCTTTTTGTCATTGTAGCATATGTTTGGCTTTGCTCATTTGGTCCTACATTATATTTTTCCTTTAGCTTGGTTTCTCCAATCTTGCCTTGAATGTAGTAGTTTCCATCTTTCCATAAATTAGTGAAGTAAAGTTACCCCATTCCTTTGTTAGTGCATTTATTACTACGATAGTCATTTATTTGCCACACATTATTTCTCCCATATGTTGAAGTTGATCCCTAATTTTAGATATCCTCATAAAATATGAGGCTATTCCTTATTATTTTTATATCCTTATATTGTAGAGTTCTTCCCTTAATGGGAGAACTTCTCCTGCAGTTCTTATAGAAAACAACTCTACCAATTTGTCATATATTTCTTTTGAGGCTACAATTTTAGATACATATGGAATGATGAGATCCTTGATGGATTCTATGAGGATCCTTTGAGTTGCTACTTCCCCTTTCATAAACCTTACAAGTGCTTAAAAATATTATTTTGGAGGTTTTTTTATTGAGCCCTTAACATGTCCCATTACCTCATTTTCAATGAGACTCAAATTTGTCCTTTTCTTTCATGCGTTAGTATTTGAAGCCCCAACCATCTAGTTGCTTTTCTTGCAAAAATATATTTTGACAAATTCAAGTGTATACATAAATATACTTACTTGTGAAGATACTTATTCCTCTTGCTACCCCATCAAATTTTATGATGGTATATATATAATAGAAAAGTTCTCATTTATGAATATAGTTTTCTTGAAGAGTCTAGTTTCTTTTCTTGCAAAAATATATTTTTACAAATTCAGATGTATACATAAATATACTTACTTGTGAAGATACTTCTTCCTCTTGCTACCCCCTCAAATTTTATGATGGTATATATATAATAGAAAAGTTCTCATTTATGAATATAGTTTTCTTGAAGAGTTATCCATGGTTCCAAAGAGAGGGAGATCACCTTAGAACTTTGGATGATGATGGCAATGTACTTGATATTTTCTTCTCTTGGATGAGTATACTTCAAGTTACTTATATCTCTTCAACTTGACTAGAGGTATGGTTTTTATGGTATTTTTTGTTCATGATGACTTCAATGATGATCCTAAAACTTCTTATGGTGTAGAATTCTTCTTCGACCTATGGATTTGACACTTCCTAGTAGATCTTGACCTCAAAATAATTTTATAATGAGATGATCTTCTGGATATGCTTTGATTCCCTTCTAGACTTTTGGTCCTTGAATGATTGAGTGTCCCTTGTTGAACTTCTCTTCACTGATTTTTGCACCTTAGCTTTGATACCATGTTGAGAAATCTAGGGCATCGGGATGAGGTGATTTATCTAACAATGATAATTCATTCTGAATACTATTTACTTATTTAGATTAAATTCTTCTTTGAATTATATTATTAAAGTATTCTTCTTCATCAAATAGCTACCAAACCATAAAAAATAATGAGATAAGAGACAAAATATAGGCAATGAGCTAGGGTGAAAACCTCTCTAACTTGAGAGGAAAACCACAACAAATTCTTCTTCTCATAAAATGTTCAAGTGACAAATTCAAAGACCATGATCCTTGACCTATTAACGTATCCAATACCAAGACACAAGACCATTCTTCTTTTCTTCTTCATCTTGACCAAATCAAGAGTACTGAAACTAAATTCTAACACTACAAATTTTGGTTATTTTGAAATTACAGCTTTCCTCCAAAGACCTGCAATTATTGGCTACCTAAAACTTCTTTCAATTTCACACATGTGGGATGAATGATTTATCTTGATGATGAATTCCTACTTCGCTTGAATTGAGGGCTTCTCCTTATGACCTTGACCAGAAATATTGATGGTTTAGTGACCTTTTACTTGGCTTCTATAAGCGTTGGTCTAACCCTACTGCAAAAACCCTAGTTTTTATCACACATGTGTGGAGGATGTCTGGAAAATAGTCCCAAGTTCCTTCGCTCCTCTTCCAATGCTTCTCATTGTTTACAAGGATATTATCCTTGTGATTCTCTCACTTCTTTGTATTTTAGATTGCTTGATCAAATTATCCTTCAAGTGGTGCCAAGTGCTCCTATTGATAGTGGTCTGTCCATAGGCAGACTTGACCTTGTGCCTAACATGACATGTCATTCTAGAATGATATTTATTTCCTTTTGTAGGTTGACTTCAAGGAGTTCTTGTGACAATGTATTGGAGGGTTTTTAACAGAAATAAATTCTCTTTTTACAACTTGTAACATGCCCAAATGAGCCTTCAATACATGACATTGACTCACTAGACTTTATGGCTTAATGACCAAACCTAAAAGCTTAAAATGGGATCTTCAAAAATAAATTTCGTTGATTATGAAACCCATGACTCAAGCATTACAATTTTCTTTTCTTCTTCATTACATCAATTACATAAAATCATGATTATACATGTCATTATGAAGACCGAATCTAGTTACATTTTTCAACACTCCCTGTTAACTAGGGAGGTATTCATAATCTACAAAAGGTACTTGGACATTCTCAGTCTGTAGAATTCTCATATATATATATATATATATATATATATATATTATATATCATATATAGATATTATATATATATATATATATATATATATATAATATAATATATATATATATATATATATATTTTAAAAAAATAGTAAAATTAAAAATTATTAAATTATTAAATTCAGTTTGTTGTGCTAGGAGGAGCTCTACAACCCAACAAGAAATAAAGTACTTCAACTTTTACCTTAATTTTACATCAACTTTATATAGAAAGATGAAGTTATTGAAAGAAAAAAGATCATTTTCTTTTTAGTATTACTTAATATGGAGTACAAACATGGTTTGTAAAAATATTATTATTGATATTACATGATGTGTAATTCATTCTATGTTCAATTGACATGTAGTACTTAAAACAAAGATATATTAATAATAGAAATATCTTTTATTGTTGAGCATAAATAAAATATCTTAGTGTCCATATTAAATCAAGTAATTTAGATTAAAAAAATACTTAAATTTTTAGAAATTCCATTTTAGTATGGAGGTGATACACTATATTAAAAAAATATTAATCAAGAAAAAAAATCAATGGTTACCTTAGTTAAGTGAGTCCCCATCATTAAATAATTAGGTCACAAACTCAATTATTTTGACACTCAATTATTTTGACACTCAGTGTTAGGATTCATGGTTAAGTTGGCATGAACGGATCCTTTCAAACCTACAAATATTCCATGGACATAGAGATTTGCAATTTCTTCAATGTTTAACAAGCAGTTAACATGTAGTATGTAACACCCCTCGGTGAAAAGTAATTATTTAATTTACTTTACCACATGGACTTAATGAATGATGGGTTCTGGAAAACCTAGAGAGAAGATTTAACGTTTAAAAGTTTTATTTTAACTTTGTTTCTCCTAAAAAGGTTATGAAAAGTCTTGGAATTCACAGGGAAAAGACCCTAGATGAAAATTTTCATAGAGATAGTTACTTTCTCTCCCTTTTCCTATAGATAGAATATCTCCATGGGAAGAAGGAATTACTATGATAACAGGATGTCATTAATGTGAGCCAAGACATTGCCACATCGGGCATTCTTGACTTGCCTAAGAGTCACTGGAATCCCTAAGACAGACTCCCAAGTCTATGTGTTTTAGATTGGACTAGGTATTCTTGATGCTTAGAAGATAACTTGATAGGTCAGCGTCCATTCTTTTTCTTTTTTTCTAGAAATTGAAAAGGCTTGGGGTGATAATTGGACATGATTGCCAATCTCCTTGGTTGGGAGGAGTGGTCTTTCTCCTGGGTGAATTCCCTGGTTGTCTGAATTTTATCTAGATAAGTATATCTAATTTTCCCAGAAATTTTGGTATTTCTATAATTACTAAAAGACATATAATTTCCTGGAAAGAAAGTACAATTTCTATAAATGGTAGTAAGTTGTAGAAATGAAACAAGTAATTCAATTTGTAGGCTCAATAAATTGTGCAAATTATCTATATTTCTAAAAATTGACGACAATTCTACAACTCTTATGTTGTAGTATAGAATAAAACAAAATAGTGACTGTATCATACTCTGATGGGTAGGCAGGATTGTACCCCTATAGGGGAACTATGATTGTAACCGTATTAGTAAAAGACAGGATTTAAAGAAAAAGTAAATTTTGTTTTTGCGGAGGATATTAAAGTTAGTCCTGGTACTAATATAATAGGTTATGGTTGAAATCAGATTGTTTTCCAACCTAACAAGATAAGCATGTTCCCTGTGACGATGGAAAACCTAAGTGTTGTGATTGAGTAGTTGGTAGGTTGCAAAGAGCTCATGTCTCATCTACCATGTAGAACTAGAAAACCATAGACAAATTTATTAAGAAACTAATATTGATTTATGAGGGGAATTTCATACATAAACAACTATTATCAAACAAATAGTATGTAAAAATGAAACTAAAAGTAAATAAGACTTAACATTGCTAAGAAGTTGAAAAATCAAACAATAGTAAACATCCAAAAGCATAGAATGCGTGTAAAGGATTCATCTATGATATGTGAATCAACCCAGGTTAGCCATAAAGGCCAAGCCAGTTTCCCAACAACCAATTAAGCTAACCCGGGACCGAGTTAAAATCCCTGTAAAAATCATTATTATTATGGAAAGTTTAGTCACTGATGAGATGAGTCATAAAAGAAAATGCAATACTATGAACCATTAGGTGGTGTAGTTTAGTAAGAAGAATCACTATAGATAAAAAAGTTATGTGCATCAATTGTCCAGTTACTCAAAAATACGGAAAAGGGTTCCACCAAAACTAAATTAGCATTCGATTCCAAATTTAAAAAAAAAAATGATAATAAATTTTTTCCGCACTCGGTAATTAAGGGTAACTCTTAGCATTTGGAAGAACAACATACATATAATACCTTATAAATAGTAGTAACAAACTCTAGACAAGTTGGCGATGTAGCCAGACCTCAACCAATGTCATAACACGCTCGCACATTGAGATATTTGAAGAAAACTAAGTAATTACTATGTTACCCAAAGGGAAAAAACCTACAATGACTTGGTTCTTTACATAAAGAACCATAACTTATAAGAAAGCTACTTACAAAATTCTACAAGGTCTTTGTAAGAATTTTTTCTGAAGGTTTCATAAATTTATGGTTCAAACCCTAAAGTGAGTAAGGCTATCATAATATCTATGTAGAAGTAATCTAGTAAAACAAAAACCTACTAGGATGATACAGGGCCTGCAACATGAATGAATGATATAAAACTTTGAGTTGCAACAAATAAAAAAATCCATTATGTGTGCCTCAATCTGCAAACCTTCCACCTTCAAAATGTTTACCTACATCAAAAGTAAAATTCAAATGGTGAAAAGGATTTTAGTCTCCCTCCCTAAAGAAGGAAAGACAGGAAAATTTCTTAACATAAAACTCACAAAAACCTATTACTTGGATTTATAACGACTAAGTGTCTGAAACCTCTAAAGTAACAGGGATTAGTGGATGGATACCAAGAAAAGTTCTACAAGTTGTAGAAGAATATATGGTAGGAAATTCCTTCCTTGTTACCAGCAACCGAAAGTTGGCCAAATAACAACAATTGGATAGGGAGCAAGCATGCCATAGCTGAGTGATTATTCTCTATCTATCAACCTCACTGGTTACATGTAAACAAATTTATATAAAAAGTTCACGCTATAAAACAACCATGTACTCGAAGGTAACAAATTACTTGCAGTCTAGTGGGAACAACAACCTTGCTTATGCAATTATGATTTAGGGTTTGGAGATGACAACAAAGCTTGTTCCTAGTAAAGTGAAGGTTGTGAATGAGTTGGAGGTTTGCAGGTACGAATTGGGTAGTTACCCAACTAATTGCCATCGAATACAGACCATCAGATTTTTCCTTAGAGATCTGACAGTGGACCTAAGAACACATGTCTCTGTCAACCAATATCAAATAAACTCAAACATTCTAGATTCAATTTCCTAAGGTGGGTTAAATTCAATAAGAATATTAATGTTTATAATTGTAAGATATCAAGAACATAAATACATGCAGACCATGTTAATACTAAGACCCAATTCAAACCACTTGCAATGATACGAGTAATGAAGTTTGGAAATAAGAATTGAATAAATTATTCAGTCACCATGTTAACATATAAATATGTATTAAGAACTAAGTTCATGTATTATAAGGAGGTAGCATTATTACCTTGGTAACCTACAAAAAAATTGTTTTTCAGTTGTTAGGAGAAGGGGATGTTATGAGTGGTATGAGAGCTGAAAGGTTCAACAAAGTGATGTTTTTAAGGGAAAAAAGTAACAAAATTATGTTGCATTTTATAGTGATGGAGAATTGGAAAGTATTGCAATTGTCCATATAGGACTAAAATTTTCATCTTATCTAAATTGAATTTTCATATATAAATAAAGTTAGGTAAATAATTTATGTCGATTTAAGACAAAACTGTAGATGTTAAGGAATTTTTTTTTTAACTAATTATGCGCTAGCAATGACCACTAAATGAGGAGGAAAAACAAAATGTGTTATATAGCCAAAACTATGAAGAGTCTTGTCATGGGTACTTTGGAAAAAAAATAAAAAATCCATTCCATAAGCTATCAAATGTTAATTGGATTGTTGTTGAGATACTCTTATCCATAAGAACTAATGGGATGAGCGCATTGGACAACTTAAGTATTAACACATGTTAATTAGTGAACCATATCTTGTGATGGTGAAATAATGAACATAGAGAAGTTTATGACTTGTAAAGATAGGGAATTGTGAGAGTGAACAAATCAAGAGACATCTATGTGTGAAATAAGATATTAAATCCCATAAAATTAAATAATTATAAAGTATGAGATGGTTATGTAAACGAGAAGGTGGAGATTTGTGTATGAAATCACCCTGAAAATATCAAGATCATTTGCATGACCAATATTTGTTTCTAGTTGCAAGCCTGAAATAAACCTCTAATATGGGTTGTTGAAGAAGAAATAAGTGTCAAAGAAGCAAATATGGCAGTTGAAAGTAATTACTTGACTGGAATTAGCTACCTCCTCGTACATTTATTGGATACTAACTAAGAAATTGGTAGAAAAGTGAATGAAAGGAAATATTTGGTAAAAAAATGATTTTCATCTTAATGGAATAAGTAATCTTACCTATGCATGGGAAGAAATTTGAAAGGAAAGAATCAATAGTAACATTATGCAACACTCCTAATAATAAGTACATTGTGTGCACAATCAAAATAAATTAAAAAAGATAAAAATAAAAGGGTATACAAAATAAATTGTATATAGGAATGTAAGGTACTAAAAACTCTGTAATGCATAAAGCCAAATATATGATGTATAATGATAACTGTCATTAGATATGGAATCGGGTATAGAACACTTACAATTATAACATACCTATATGAATACAAATTCAATGGAAATATTTTGAATGATTGGTGTGCATGGCTGACATCCTTTCCACCCAGCTAAGCATTCACAAACGATATAACAGACATCGATAGTGATGATAATGAAATATAGATGTCATATGTCTATAGTATAACTTAGATATATATAAATAAATCTAATGTAATAATTATTGGCTGGTATCAACTTCATGGTTGATGAAACAAATGAATAAGAGAATTAACAAACTTTCTCATGGGAATGTCTCTCCATGAACAAAGTGGAGCTAGAAAGACTGGTTACAAAACTAGAATAATTGGAACCAATATTAGCTTAATGGGTTGCAAAGTTCAAGTAATTGGGAATTGAAATAGAATCAACAAACCAAAATAGTCATTTAAAAAGCAATGAAAATAGAAGCAAGATGTGATAGGTCATCCTAATAATTTAAATGGAAGGAGACTAGTCTATATAGTGAAGTTGAGTGGCATATATATATATATATATATATATATATATATATTATATATATTATATATATAATATATTATAATATTTATGCGTTGAAAGAGGCATCATAAAAATATCTATGTTTCTCCTAGACATCAAATATACACAAAAGCACATCAGAACAATGTTTGTAATACTCAAAAGGATAACAAATTTATGTCGAAATTACTATGCATATAAAGAGTAAGATTGCAATCAATTTTTATAATATAGAAATTTCTTGGTAGAGTATGCAACAACCCCTAAAATATAGAAAATAATGGTGACAAGATTTTGAATTACCTATATCTGATGGGCCGGGGGCGGACGGGGGGTGGCTTAAGATTCTTGTGAGTTACACATCTATCATATCTAATCATGGATTATTCATCAATTGATCCAATTTATAATTACATCACACTTGGAAAAATTGAGCTTGTTTTGAAACAAGATGACTAGAGAATTTTGATCTATTGAATTGATCACTAATTATAAAATGATAGCCCACGATTAGATTTTAGATGAAACATTGGCATAAACAAGATCAAATGAAGGATTGAACCTATAGAGCTTATATAAGAGATATATTATATAATATATATAATATATATATATATATATATATATATATATATATATATATATATTGAAGGGATACAAAGTGTTAACTACTAGGAAATATTAAAGTGGCCATTGTATAAATGTATAGCATAAATAAAATACACACAACATTAGATGTGTATATTAAATACTCTAAGGTTTGTATTAATGTAATGATATTTTAAGGATTGACAGAAATGTAGGTAAAAAAAATAAAAATAGTATTGAATAGATAGTTTATTAAGATAACTAAGGAATATAACATCTATTTTAACAAAAAAATAGAGTTAAGAAAGGAGAATGTTGATAATATATTAGCAAAAAGTTTACCTATAATCGTTGACATGGAAAAATGATAGCTTTCCACAAGTCAATGTTACCTTGGATAAGTATCACAAATATGAATTTTATAGACAAAAACGAAGTTTTTCAAATGATTTTCTATATGCCATTTGTCTTACAAACTCACCATGTTAAGATATTGATCTTGCGTTGAGTGGATTCATAAGCACAGAAGCTAATAACAATAAAAAAAATTAAATTAAGTTATAAGATTCTAATTAATATTTCTACATGAAAATATTATCAGGTAACTAATTTTGATGGGACTAGGTTCACCCTAACGAAGAAAAAGAGTAATAATTACCATTAAAAAAGGTAAGTTAATGTTGAACAAGAAAATCCTGATTTAATTTTGTCCTTGAATTAAATTATGAATTAAATTGTAATTGAACATCACAAGCCAACTTGTACGAGTTAACTAAGTTAAATTGACATAGTTGGCTCAGTTAAGTTGAGTTTAGGGTCTAATGTAAGCCATGTGGAGTATATCCTGCATTATAGGATCCCTGGTTGAGTTTATTTTGAGTTGTAATTAATTAATTCACTTTAAATGAGTTAAAGTTAGTTAAACTAGTTCCAACTGATGGATGAACTAGTAGGAGGTCAGACAGTGGGATGTTGCTTCATGTGTTCAACCAGTCAATTGATGATTCACTCATAAATAACTCATGCATGTCATATATGAGAGTTTCCATGTTGAGACTAGAGTTCAGGGACAATGTACTATCAGTTGTATAATCATATGAAATGTAGAAGTGGTCCATGCAGTTAGAGAAAGACCTATGAGGATTGCATAATTCATATTGAGGAATTTCCCTAATTAGTAGGGGGATAATTCCGAAGGAATCGGCACAAGGAAATGGGGACTTGGGTAAGCCAAAAATTGGTTTAAGTATTGGCATGGGCTTGTATATGAAGTAGTGAGACAGATAGAGATAGTGTAAAGTTTGCTTGGGCTTGAGTAAAGCATCGTAATCTTCTCATAATTTCTAACTAATGCAATATATAGATAGCAGGGGTTGTTAGTTGTGAATTTCCCTAAGAAATTATTGTGTAATGTGTTGATTGAATTCTTTCTCTTGTATGTTTTGTGATTTTGTGATCGTTTAATTATTTCCACTGATGAGTAGAGTAGATTCAAGTCTATTGTTTTAGTAAACTACAATTAGTAGTTTGAATATACAAGGAATTTATACATGGTCTCAAAGAAAAAATTACTCTAGAGGAGGATAATATGAGTTTGTCTTTTTCAAGTGAAATCAAATTTGTAGTATCATTCCTCAAAGCCAGCATGATATCATTCTACGGATTGATACTCAAATATGCCCTTGACGGTAGTTTGAACTATATTGCTTGGAAGGAAAGGATGGAGGTAGTGTTGGAAGACAACAAGCTGAAGGAATTAATAGACAAAGATATTTCTAAGCCTCCAGCAACTGATGCTCAAGATCTGGAAGAGTGGAGGAAATGTGTTGCAAAGGAGAGAAGGATCATACTTGGAGTTTGAGATCATATTGTCTCAAACCTCCATTAAAATATGTCATGTATATTCTGGGTCTTAAAATGATTTTTTCTTTAGTTGCTATGTTTGAGGACTGTTGCCTCGATGTGATATTTTGTGAACGAAAGGCTTTCCTTCATCACATAACCTCAGGACAATTTAAGTAGATTAGGGTTTGGGTGAAGAACCTCTAAAACTTGGATGTAGAATACTATACTTTTTTGAGCACAAAAGAGAAGAAGGTGTTGAGCCAAGACATCGATGAATTGCCGAAGAGAAGATTTGGGTCACTTGCACCATGGAGCTTTGAAGACCATGCATCAGGTTTCTATAAGACTTCCCAAAGGTACATTAGAGGAGTGAGATACATGTAAAAGGTGTACATTGGGGAAGTACACCAAAGCCACCTTTCATGATAACGACAGTTGAGTGTGAACGATCCTTGAAAATGTTCATGCAGATTTGTGTGTACCGTTCTCGACATTCTCCATGACCAAACATAGGTATTTAGAGGGTCCTATAATTTCTATAGGATCATTTGACTATAACTGACCATTATTATGTTTGAATTTGTTGTAAATAATATTCCATGCTGTAAATTATTTTGAGAGAGACGTCAAAACCTTAAGAAAAATGCAAAAATATATTTGCATGTACAAATGTTGCATTAGAGGATAATTAAATGTGTTTAGATTAAATTAATCAGATCATTTAAATGTGATTAAATAAATTGTAATAAGGCCTTGGTACTATAGATTTGATATTAATGCATAGTTGAAACTGACAAATGGAGATTTGTCATATGTGGTTAAAAGGTGCAGATGTTCATGCTCCCGATCACAACACCTTTTTCATCAGATGGCTCCAACATATTTTCAGATCCC
Source organism: Pinus taeda (assembly GCA_000404065.3). Classification (NCBI taxonomy): domain Eukaryota; kingdom Viridiplantae; phylum Streptophyta; class Pinopsida; order Pinales; family Pinaceae; genus Pinus; species Pinus taeda. The sequence continues at coordinate 92,896 of APFE031397430.1, read as the reverse complement.
CCCTACTATAATTCTCTTTAACAGTGAGGGGATAGGTCTGAATAGAGGTTTCCCCATCACTATGTGTCCCCTCCTTGTGGTGTAGGAATATCCTCTCTGTGGAGAGAGACGGTCCCTCTAGCCCAAGAGAGTGGGTCTAGCCACAAACAAGAAAATGTAAAGTAAATTTCCTTAGATTAGAATTGAATAAGAGTGCCTACCTCCTATACTGCTAATCCACTTGATGGTGATCTTGCTTCCTTGCTCTAGCTTCCTTTTGTTCAATTCCCTGAAGCAAACATGAAAGAAACAACAACAAACGTGATAGCTTAAAATCAAATCCAATCTACTTAAAAGGTCAAGGATTTCTAGGCTATCAATTGTAATATTACGCCTGATATAGGAAACAAACCATTAGTTGTATTAAAATGAACTTCAAAGAGAAATACAATTGAAGCCTTGACATTGGAGATCTCCTTTGAGGTATCCAAGTCCTGCTACATGCCTCTTCAGCACTCTTTCATGGTATCAGCTATACAACCTTTCATGGTATCAGTTGTAGAGCCTTCTCCTACTCTACAACCCAAAACTAGACTCTTCTCCACAGATATGACTCAATTCCTCATCTTTGAGTATCAAATTATATCTTAACTACTTAAAGCCTCGCTCTATTTATACAATCCCATGGTCTACGGACCATGGGTAGATCTCTATAGCTGACATTACAATAACAACATTAAGCGCGGACAACCCTATGACTCTTTTATAAACTACTCACTTTGCGCCCACAAAATGTGGAGTCTTTACATCAAAATTACAATATTTGACCAAAATCTAGGCTCTAAGCCCCAAAACTTCCCTTGGGGGATCCCGTGCCCAACACACAGTAACGCGGGGCTAGTTTACCACAAGTTCCGATTTGGAGTGTGCTATTTCGGGGTTTTACCTGCAAAAATACACGATCCCCAATTCTGAATTCCTTATGCACCCTTTTCTTGTCTGCATAGATCTTCTATCAGTCTTGAGCTTCTTTAATAATCTAGCATATTTTCCTCACCAAGTGCTCGATTTCTAGCAATGCATCTGGTCCTAGTAGTCTATTATCTTCTATTTGTTTCCAGCTAAGGGGTGTATGGCATTTTTTTTCCACACAAGGCTTCAAAAGGACTTATTTTAATGAGCCTAGCTTGGTAGATATTTTTATAGGAAAGCTCTCCTAAATGTAGAAAATCTTCTGATTTCATAGGCTGTCGCATAACGTACATTCTCAATGTGCCTTCAAGGATCTGGTTTGTTCTTTCTGTTTGGCCATCTGTTTGTGGGTGATATGTAGTATTGAATTTCAGTTGTGCACATAGTCCGCCAAAGAGCGTCTTCTAGAACATGGAGTTAAACTTTGCATTCATTTTTGATACATTATCTTTTGGTACTCCATGTAGCCGAAAGATGTCTCTGATAAAAACACTAGCTATTTGAGCGGTCCCAAAAGTGGACTATACATGTATTAAATGAGTTTCTTTCATCAACACATCTAATGCTACCATAATAGAGCCATGCTAATGTTTTGTTTAGGGTAACTTGGTAATAAAATCTATGAAAATGGTTTCCCACTTCCACTATGGTATGGGTAAATGGTTCAATAATCCTGTAGGACGCTGATTTTCCACTTTAACCTACTAGCATTCCATGCATTTATTTAAATATTCTACCACACCCCTTTTCATGCCTAGCCGAAATAAAAATTTTCTTAGTCTAGTCAGCATTTTTTGGTATTCAGGATCCCCGACATAGGGTGTCTTGTGGTACTCGTCTAATATTGTTTGTTTCAATGTACTCTCATGTGGTACATATTTCCTATTTTGGTATGTAAGTAACTTTTCCGCAATTTCTGCATATCAAGGTACCTCCTTTTGTTGTATTTTCTGTTGAAGTTCCCGATATTAAGGATCTTGTGGTATAGCTTGTTTAATTTGCTCTGAAAATTCCATATTTACTTTATTGACAGACACTCCCAGAACTAGATGTGCATGCCTACTCAAGGCATCTTCCAACTTATTCTACTTCCCTTGAATATGCTTGATTTCAAAACCAAAGTGACCGAGGAATTCCAACCACAATGCTTGTCTTGCATTCAGATGTGGCTGATTGAAAAAATATTTTATACTGATGTGATCAGTGACCAAGGTAAAATTCCTTCCCAAAAGGTAACGTCTCTATGTTTTAAGTGCATGTATTACTACTTCTAATTCCAAGTCATACACAACATAAATCTACACATGTAATTTCAGTTTTCTAGATCCATAAGTTATTACTGCATTATCTTACATCAACACTCCCCCCAGCCCCTCTAGGCATGGGTCTACACATATCATGAATGGTTTATATGGATCTACAATTTTAAGTATAAGGGTTGTGGTCAATAGTAGCTTTAGCCTATCAAAGCTTTCTTGGCACTTGGTTGTCCATCTAAACTTCACACCCTTTTCCTACAAGGAACCGATGGGATAAGCTAGCTTAGAAAACCTTCTATAAATTGATGGTAGAAACATGAAATCCCCATAAAGGAACACACTACTGATATGTATTTGGGTACCATCCAATTCAATATAGCTTTGATTTTCTTTGGATCCACAACCAATCCTTCTTTAAAAATAATGTGCCCCAAATATTAAATTTTATCCTTGTAAAATTCACACTTGCTAAGTTTGACATACAATCAATGCTCCCTTAAGGTTTGGAGTACTATTCTCAAGTGTTTCTATGTTATTCCTCATTTCTGGCATAAATCAATATGTTGTCTATAAACAGTAGTATGGATTTATCCAAATAGGGATGAAGTATGCTATTCATCAAGCACATAAACATTGTTGGTACATTTGTGAGGCCAAAAAGAAATACCAAAAACTCATAATTATCATATCTAGTTCTAAAAGTTGTCTTCTATATGTCTTCATTCTTGATTCCTAACTGGTAATAACCAATTCTCTGATCAATCTTTGAGAAGATGCTTGCCTCTCTCACTTGATCTAACAAATCATTTATTCACGATAGTGTATATTTGTTCTTAAGCGTTAACTTATTTAACTCACGCTAATCAATACACATTCTTAGGGTATTTTCCTTCTTCTTAACAAAAGGTATTGGTGCCCCCCACAATGAGACACTAGATCATATATACCCTTTATCAAGTAATTCCTGTAACTCCATTTTTAATTCTAGTAATTATGGGGTAGTCATTCTGTAGGGTTCTCTAGACACTGGAGTTGCACCACATACCAAGTCAATGGTAAAGTCTATATCTCTATGTGGGGGTAATCCCGAAATTTATTCTAGAAAGACATCTTGAAATTCCCTAATCACAGGTAAACTGTTCAATTTTTCTTTCTTAGTCAGTTGTGCATTAGTTTCTACTTGTACCAAATACAGTTGCCATCCTTTCCTAGCACTCCATTTCAAACGTAATGTTGTGATCTGATGGACTGACACAACTTTTGGTTTCCCTATAATTAACCAATGTTATCCCTCTGGATCTACACATTGAACTATTTTTTCTAGGTAGTTTATGACAACACCTTGCTTTTCTAACCAAACCATGTCTATTATTATATCATATGATCCCAAATGAAAAATAATTAGATCTATTACTGTGAAATAACCATTCAAATTAATAAAACACTCTTTTTTTCGACTGGTGACCCATCTCTTGGTACCAGTCGCTAACTTGACTAGGTAGATACTCCTAAGTTTTTCAATTTTTAACTTACATTTGTATACAATTTGTAGGTTACTATAACTCAAACTAGTTATAGGATCTATTTACACAAAGACAATATGGTTCAGGATAGTACCTTCAATTTCAATCACAGTGGACTATTGCTCAGCTTGTCAATCTTCTAGTGCCGCGTTGATTGTAGGAATGTTTCAAGCCATGTAGTTAATAGTTAATGCTTCTTGAATTTTCTAAATATTCTGGACCGGTCTATGGTTATGTGGGAAGTCTTTGAGTAAGTGCAGCTCCCCAAAATCCCAGTACTTTAATGGTTCTCACTCTTTGGTGCCACCATTCCTCTTACTATTTAACTCCATTGGATTCGATCTTGTATAATACTGTGCTCGGAGAGTGACATTCCCTGGGCCAACCTTCTTCTTTTGGAGATCTTTATTGAATTTTTGCAGGTAAGGAGGCTTGTACTTTTTGAAACTCCCTGCTGGCTTATTTTTATCCCTATTCTACCAAGCCTTTCAATTCTCATTCCTATTCTAAAAATGCTAGTAACACAACCTAGCTTTCCCTACGATTTCATCCATGATTTTTGGTTAATCAAACTCAATTCTCTCCTTATATGAAATTGGTAAACAGTTCAAAAACCATTTTATTTTATCCTTTTCCTCCTTAATATATGGTACATAACGCAGCAAATTAGTGAACTTTGCCACAAATTCATCCATGGACAATTGTCCCACCTTCAACTCATGGAATTATTTGGCACGATTGTCATAATAATGTTCACTTAGATAACATGCCTTAAAATTATTTTGAAACTCTTCCCATGATACAGTCTTCTCTTCTAACTGATGTACACTTTTGACCTCTTTCCAACACAAGGTAGATTTCCCTTATAGCTAATAAATAGCCAACCGAGCCTTCAAATTACTTTCATATCCATACACATGATAATATTTTATCATGTTTAGTAACCAAGTCTGCATCTTCTTCCTTTTCCCCATCAAAGGTAGAGGGCTTAATCTTCCTAAATTCTCGATGCAACTCCACTTTCTTCTTTCCCTTTTGTGCTTTCAAGGATGTTCATCTTGACTCTCCTCCACTTTTTTAATTTTCCGATTTTGTTTCCCCTTTGTTTCTCCTTTTTCCTTCTGGTTTGGTGATTTTCTTACTGGATTTCTTCGTCCATTCTTAGATCATATTCTCCTATTCTACACTGTCTCTCAATAATTTCTCATAACTTCTTCGTAATTGTAATATTTCCTATTGCAAGCTCTTCACAAGATCCACCAGCTGGGAAGGAAGTGAAGTACTTCCTTCCACTAATTCAATATACAACTCCTCACACTCCCTATTCGTTAGAGGAGTATCTTCTACCATCTTGTAGTGTTATGATCACTAGAACCTTATAAACCACATAAGAGTCATTAACAACTTATATGGTATATGTTTTCTTACTATATATACATATACATACATACATACATACATATATATCTATCTATCTATATCTATATCTATATATATATATCTATAT
>APFE031397430.1:0-78518 GCA_000404065.3 Pinus taeda | reverse complement strand
ATATATTTTCTAAATAAGTTTCCTTAAAGATGATGCCCTCAAGGCCCAATGTAGTATCTGGGATCTCATACCATTTGTCACACCTCCTTCTCTAAATACCCCTAAAAATAATTAAGCCTTCAATAGTGTTATTTTGTTTTCCTTTTTTTAATCCTTTTTATACCCTCGATGATGGGTAATGATCTTTTATTAAAGTGTAGTTAAGGACTAAGTATGAAAGAATATCTATGAGTTATATTTTTTTTGTTCCATGGTTATCCTTCGATTGCAACCTAGGATTATTTATATATGTCATGAACATGGTATTAGTTAGATTCCCTAACTATACCCTTATTCTATTCCTCATAAGGCACTAAGTATAAATGTCCCTATCCTTCACTTTATCTTAATAGTGCAAGGTGCATACGCTTCGATATATCATGTTCTAATGTATTAAAACCCTATGGTATTCTCACCTATAACCACTTATTTCTATGCCACTCAAACCCTTCAAACTCATTGCCTTCACATGAATATCACTCTCCTTTAACTCTTTCCTCTTCTCGAGGCTAGCGAAGATCAATGATGTTCATCACTTGCTTCCAGATCCACAGTTCTATTGCCATTTCCTTTACCTAAACCCTTTTGGGTTTGTACCTCACACTGAATGGGTTTTTCATTTTTGTTGTTGCGAAGAGAGGCATGCCTTGGCTACCCGACCTATCCTTGGCTACGGAGGTGTCACTCCCTACATCCCTAGCTCATTCAGTGAGCGTCCTCTCGCCCCGCCACTTTCTTAGGTACTTGGGTTATTTCTACGAACACTATATATATGCATTTTTTTGGTTGGATTAATGTCAGTATGTGAGTTGCAGGAGTCTAAATCAGTCCTCTCTATTTCGTTATGGTGCAAAGTCTCACGGAGAAGAAATACTTATAGCCCTTCCCTCTAGTTTGCTTCTCTCACTTCATAGGTATGCCGATTTTGAAATACCCCCCAACTCTTTTTTATTCCCAAGCACCTACATACATATATTATTGGAGTGTGGTTTATTTATTTGAAGAAATCCTAGTGAATTCTATTGACTTCAAGTTTAATAGCAACCTGTATGCATAGGTAATAATTATTTCCTCCAACTTGCTTTGTACAATTTTACTCCAATCCCCAAATATGATTCCTGGATAGCACGTTTGACTTTTGGGTTGGCTTTAATGGATGGATCTCAAACCTGCAAATGAATCACTTTCCTCTCGACATGAAATCATGGATAACAATGTTTAAATCCTCATATATTTCGATGGATTATGGGGGGTTTCTACTCTTTCTTACGCCATACTTAATAACCCTTCATTTGTCAATTTTAGGTGTTTCCAGGTAACAGTTCGTCTCTTCTTTCACTATGGCTTCTTGGACGTTACTACACCATGGTTTTTCATTCTCCTATTGATTTCTCCCAGGTGGTTACCCTTCGCATGGTTTTCTCTTAGGGTAGTTATTGCTTATCTGTGATGGCTCTTGATGCCTTAGTGATCTCAGTGCGCTATCACATCTCAAGTTTCTTGAGGGCTTTTGTCTATGCTTACTCTGGTTGCCATAATATGTATTGACAACTCTAGGTCAGGTTACCACCAATAAAAGGGATTCTAAGAGGCAATGTCCTCACCCTAACCCTATACGTAATATTAATAACCACACTCGCACTCAGTCCTAGTTGGACTATTGATTTGAAGTTTTTTGGTTTTAATGTAACCTTATACTGTTCTAGTTTCTATGTTACTAGTACATGTGATGTACATTTGGCATATATCTTTAAATTGTTTGCTTTTAAAGGCTTGATGGATCTTTCGTCTGACACGATTTGTGACAGTTGAATATTATGAATTAATTCTCTTTCTGGGTTTCACAAGTTTCATCTAGTTATGGTTCGTTTTGAGATGGAAGTTTTGATGTTGTTTTCGATGTTCCTATCTTCGACTAATGAGTTTTGTTGAATGTGAATAATATGCTAATAGATTCATTGTGATGAGGACAGGTTCATAATTAGAGTATTGTGTGACTTACATAAAGAAATCAATTCTCATTTGCACAACTATATTATTATAGATTTTCATTACTAATGGTCTCATGTGCTTGTACATTCTCCTCGTTTTCTTTTCTTTTCCTTCGAGCAAAATATTTCCTACTCTTATTAGGTAATGATAGCATACGTGTTTACTATTTTGCAGTGTTGCTAGCTTCATATCTTTGATTGTTTTACTATGCTCCTAGTTTCATATTTCATATCTTTTATTGTTTTACTATGCTTGTAGTTCCATATCTTGAGTGATGCTCACTCTTGTTGAGTTGGTCTAATATGCTATGATTTATGTAGACTCTGATTACATGTAGTTGTTAGAGATTTTAGACAATGATGTATGTTATCTTGCATTTTAACTTCACCACACACCGTGCTACAAATTATGCTTTCAAGAAAACTAATCCTAGATGAAAGTGAGTCGTAGGTTGACTGTATGGTAACTCTATCCTTATTACGCACACATTACAGTTGATTTGTGGTTCTTACTTCCATCATTCCTTCATGCAATTACTCAGTCTTGACGTAAGGTTTGACCATGTCCTATCCTTTGTCTGAGTCCCCTTTAAACAATGAGTTATTTCTCCCCACTTCCCCAACACTGCATCCCTTACGTATCTTGCCTAGATGGAATGTGGGGTGACTGAGTGGAAGACATGGGGTTCTAGGATACCATGTATGTGTTAATTATTGTATAAGTAGATAAAATAAGGTCATATTTTCCTTAACGTATTAAACCTAAAAATTTACTTCTACTGACCATAAATTCTTCTAATAATTCAACTCGAGACTTTTTCATGTTACCTCTACTTTACCTAGACATGACTTAGTGTATATTTCCCCTTTGACAACACCTCTGACTTCGACACTCATGGGCCTTTCATCTCAAATTAAATTATCAATAAACATGTAACTGTAAACTTCTATAAAGTACTAATCAAAAGATTACAGTTATGTGAAATGTAATTTATAGTACAATTTAATGCAAATTAGTCACTTCCATTTTCCTAAATTGATTACCCTTTTAACATTTCGAGTCATATGGAATCCATGTAACAAAATTACCATTTTCTTAATTCATTTACTTTAAAGTCAACATTCACCCATAAATAATATTACACAAAATAAATCCATCCCTACCTTTTATTAACAACCTAAATATAAAACGAGAATTGCATATAACCAAGAATGAAAGAAACATCTAATTGATTAAATTGTTGAAAATGCAACGTGGGAAACACCTTTCCTCTAAACCATGTTTCTTTCCTTTAACAACCTCTTTTTGATTCCTAATTCATGTCTCATATACATGATTGTTAGCAGATGTTTCTTTGGTAGTGTCGTGTCTTTCAAGGGTCTCCTTATCCCCTTAGCCTAGGCAATTTCCTCTTTTCCTTAAATAAGGCAAAGAAAATATGCTTTTTTCTCCAACCACTCAAAAATATATTTTTTCTCCCCCACAAATTTATTCCCTCAGTATTTATTCCCCCATATTTTCCAGCTTTCAGTTTTTTTACTTCAAAAATATTACATCAAAGGAAATATAACAACCTAAAGGGTGGAGGATAGAGGGGACCATTAATTTTGTGAGTCGATGCCAATACAAATGTTGCTCAAACTACCTAGCTAAATCATTTTTTCCAATCATACCATTATGTCAAAGTATTATATACATATTGTATCCCAGCTATAACATGCAAGGTAATGAGAAACATTACCATAAGTAGTCATGGGCAGTCATGCATCAAAAATGTAATTGCACACATGACATGAGTAAAGTTAGTGTGTGTTGATAATGTAACTGCAAACATGAAATGAGTAATTTCAGTGTGTGTTGATATTGAGATTAAATAAATAACATTTGTGTGTTGATAATGTAACTGCACATACGAAATGAGTAAAGTGAGTGTGTTGATATTGATATTAAATAAATAACTTCTTTCACTGGAGTGGCCTTCACATTCCATGTTATTATGCAATCAACATAAAAAAGGGGGTTTGTTTTAGAAATTGGAGCCATTAGTTCTAGTTTTCAATTTAAACTTAAATTCTCTAGCAAATATTTGTTAGAATTGTAAATTTATGTGGTGAAGTTTACCCAATCCAATTGTCAAATTAAACTTTCAAGGCATTGTATATATTTATGGATTCAAAAATACAGTTTTAAAAAGAAAATGTTACACTTGCTATATGTGTATATAGAACCAATATAGATCCATTTTGAAGATGGTTAAACCTCTTGTGGTGCACACCCTTTTAATTTAAGTTTTGCACTCTAAAAAAGGTCCCATATGTTATCTTTAGAATTATGGATGTGAAAATTTTCTCTCATATATCAATCTAATATCTAATTTAGCCCTAATATTAAAATTAAATTATCATTATTATTATTATTCTTTCATGAAAAAATTAAAAATAAATAAATAACAAAATTAATCTGAATTTATAGATATTAAAAATTAATTAAATTAGCAAAATGGTATATTTTACAATAAGATGTGTAATTTTTTTTCTTAAGTTAAAGTTGACCCATGCCAAAACATGAGAAGGACTAATGTCAAATGGAGAACAAAAAGTTATGCAATGCATTTATAGTTTGGAAAATTTTCACATTATTGAATTGTTTATTTTACATATATTTATTTTAGAAATCTCAATTTCATATTAGCAATATGTGTGTGTTCAAATTCAAAAAAGGATATATATATATATATATATATATATATATATATATATATATATATATATATATATATATATATATATATATATATATATATATACACTTTAAATGAAAAATATTCATACATCAATTTAATTTTGTAATTTAGTCATAATCTTAAAATTAAATTATCATCATCATTATTATTATTCTTTTTCAAAATAAACAAAAAACCCACTTGATTTTAATTTTGATATTAAAAAATAATTATGGTGCAATAAATTTAAAAAATTAAATAAGTTTCAAGTGGCTTCCACCCACCAATTTCCTAGGGATTTGACATTATTCCAATTGTAATAAATTTTTCATTATTATTTATAACATTCATTTAGCAAAATGATCCATTTTGCAATAAGATATGTAACCTTTTTTTTAATTAAAATTGACCCATATCAAAATAGCATAAAAACAAATGCCAAAAACATAAAAGAAAGAACATGCTTATCCTAACCATTTTCAAAAAGAGAACACCTTCCGTATAAAATTAAAAAAAATGCAAAACACAAATTTATTTATAATTAAGACTGTAATTATTAATCGTTTAGATAAGTTTTCATTCAATTAAAGAGTTTGTAGAAATGATCTTATGAGAAAACTATGGTGTAGGTTTTCTCCATTTGCAAGCGAAATTGCCTCTGCATAGTGTAGGGTAATGTGGTATTTTTCATTTGGCAAAGGCAATTCAAGTTCCACCGTAAAAATGTTTTTCCAATTCAAGTTCCACAGTGAAAATCAAACCTTTTTATGAAATTAGATTTAGGCAAATTTTGTATTCATGCTATCCAGATTATGGATGAACTTGAACTAACAATGTAGCACTCTAATCTTACCAAAACATTTTATTTTGAACATTGCCAACCTCAAAAATATTTTTATTTCCCCAGATTAGGAAACTCAAAAATGGTTATGAATGGTGAGAATGAAGATATTTGTCATAAAAAGGGAAGAAATAAGTTCCATCATAAAAATGTTGATGAAAGGAGATAATGAAGATAAATATTTGTCATGAAAAGGGAAGATATAAGTTCCCTCATAAAAATATGAACATTTACAGTTACAATGACCATGCATTTGCATTTATTTATGCAAGCAAAAACTTCAGATTCTTTGAGCTATTTAGATTGTATGATAAACCTGGCTTCAACGTACATTTCAAAATGACAAAATTTGTTAATGGATAGGACGGGATTTGTAGTCACGGAAATGAATAAAATACAGGGAAACTTTGAGGATGCAATTCGTTTGTAGCTACGGCACAAACTTTAATGACAACAATACACCACCACCCAACTTCATGTTGTTGGTTTGTTGTTTACCGTCGAGACTACGGTTGCACTTGGACCTGAGGTTACCATCGGGATGCAAAGGAAACAGCTCAAGCAATTCCTCTTTTTTTTCATGTTCCTGTGCTGCTGCACAATTTTTCATAACGTTACTTCTGCGAGGGTCTGTAAAATGATGCAGCCATCCATCTTTTCCATAGGCTTCTTTGTTCCACATATTGTATGTGAAATGATCGGGTTCTGAGAACGTTTCGGCCCTAACAGATTGCAAATGGTGTTTCCACGACAAATCAATAGGTATCAACTTTTGTGTTGACGTACTGGAGGTTGATTCTGGTGAATTTGTGGTTTCCTGGACCGTAATCTAAAATACGTTGATAATGAATCAGAGAGCGAAAACGATATGTGAAACCTAGATTTAACAATCAAAAAGGGAAGAGAATAACAAGTTGCCTATTATATTGTCTCTACCTGTGCTGAAAACTCGGCCACATCTTTTGAATAATCCTCGATCATGCGATCAGCTGAACATAGACATATATGGTTACTGGATAAGTACGCAACTAAAAATGGAAAAGGTTTAGACTATTAAAAAACAAAGTAACTATAGTTTACCCTTAGTTGGAGAAGGACAGATTTGAACCTCCACGTTTTTCACAGTATCTTTTTCATTTAGAACCTGAGGCGTTGATTCAAATCGAGACCGCCGCTGCGGACGGTTCTCCATTTTCTGTTTCCTCTTGCTGCGTGCTTGAGTATTCTGAAACCAATAAAACACATTCTTCGCGTCTACTTTGCCGTGTTGTTTGAGTAGAGTGGTAATCTCATTTATTCGAGAGCGACTAGGGTTACGATGGCCTTGTCTGAAGAGGTCTTCCAAAATCTCTTTCTGTCTTTTCGTGGGCGTCCAACGGGACCATGTAATCTCTTCCCTCCTTTCCATGGAACCTACTGATTCGGGAAAGTTGGTGTGGCAGGTAATACAGATTTGTCTTTCTGTCTCTGGAGAAGGCGACCTTCAGCTATGACGTAATTCCTCGGAGTTTCACTGCGCAATCAAGAAACACTGCTTCAAAGAAAACGAATACGAAACGCAAAAATATAACAAATTTCAAGTGTCATAGCTAACTCTTGGGCGGGAAGGAAAAAGACCGCGTGATGTTGATTGGGAAGACGGATTGATGAGTTTGATTAAATAGGGTTAAACGATATGTTGCACGCATCGGGGAGGGCGATCTAAGAATAAGCTTCCTTAATTACTGGCCTTCACTAGGAAATTACCATTTTATAAGTCGCATCCGGTTATCTATCACAATTTCGTGTCACAAGGAAAAACCATTAAATGAGATTGCGTAAAGCCACACGTGTTGGAAACTAAAATTTATTGTAAAATCTAGGGGGACGTTCGGGTTTAAATACATTATATAAGTTGATTATTTTTTGGAACGGAAACCTAGGCAACTAAAGAATTATGTTCGGTCGGTCCGGGAAAGGAAATAAGACAGTAAGACAAGGAGTAGACTTACAAGATCAATGTGTTTGGGAACTTTGGGGTTTGAATTTGTATGTAAGCCTACGGTTTGGATGATGTGTTATTATGCAAGCACCTCAATCTCAACTATATATGGTTTCCTCTTTTTGGGGTAAGGAGGGAAGGAAATGTGAGGGAAAGAATTTGGAGTTTTTTTTCGTGCGAATGTGGAGTAAAGTGTTTTATTGAATTTAATTATCAAAATCTTTTAATTAATATTGTTTTAGTTCAGTAGAGGAGAAGAAATGTTGTAATATACCGTTATATTATATATATTATTTATTACACTTTTTTACTATATATATATATATATATATATATATATATAGTCAGGCCAGATTATTTAAATTTCGACTTTATCAAGCATCGAGAGGGATGAAATCTTTTGAGTTGCAAACTTTTCCTTAAATTTTGCACTTAAAAAAGAGGTTTGCATCTTCAAATATTTGATCCTCCAAGCCCTATAAATCTAGTAAAGATGGATTTAGGCTAGTTTTAATTTAATATTTAACTAATTAATAATTGTTCGATGTGTTATTAAAGATGTTGATATTGCATTGGGATGAGGTGATTTCTCTAGCAATGATAATTGCTTGTGAATACTTTTTACTTCTTTTGGATTAGATTCTTCTTTGACTTAGATTATTATATTGTTCTTCTCTGTCAAACAACTACCAAACCATAAACAATAATGAGACAAGAGACACAAAATGTACGCGATCAACCAGGGCCAAAACCTCTCCAACTTGAAAGGAGAACCCAAAAAAAGTCTTCTGTTTATAGAATCTTCAAGTGATCAATTCCAAGACCAAGTCCCTTCACCTATCAACCTCTCCAAGTCCAAGACATAAGACCCTTCTTCACTATCGCTTCTTCTTCACCTAGTCAACACTAGTCAAACTAACTTCTAGCACTACAAGTTTTCGTTATTCTAAAATTTTAGCCTTCCTTCATAGACCTACAATTCTCGGTTGCCTAAAACTTCTGCAACTTCACACTTGTGGGCTAAGTTATGGATCTTGATCATGAATTCCTTCTTCGCTTGACTGGAGGGCTTCTCCTTGTGACCTTAGCTAGCAATATTGATGGTATAGTGCCCTTTTAGTTGGCTTCTATAAGGGTTGGTGTAACCCTACTACAAAAACCCTAATTTTTGTCACATGTGTGAGGAGGATGTCCCAAAAATAGTCCCAAATTCCTTCGCCCCTCTTCCTTTGCTTCCAATTGGGTATGAGGTTATTCTCCTTGCCATTCTCACACTTCTTCTTATTTTAGATTTCTTGACCAACTCATCCTTCAAGGGATGTTGAGTGCTCCTATTTATAATGGTATGTCTATAAGCCAACTTGACCTTCTGCCTAGGATGAAATGTCATTATAGAATGGTTTTTATTTCCTTTTGTAGGACGACTTCAAGGAGTGTTTGTGACAAGGTCTTAGAGGGTTTGTGACACAAATTACAATGTGTAACATGCCCAAATGAACCTTGAATACATGACATTGGCTCACTATTATTTATGAATTAATGAGCAAACCTCAAAGCTACCATATTAAGTTATGGTTTGGACATTGTGTTACCATGCAAAACAGTACAACTTCCTATAATATATGGATTATTCTTTTCATGTAATGAAGAGCGAATATGTGAGTAAAATCATATGGAGTATTTTTCTCTATGCACATGTGAGGGAAGGAAGGTGTTTCCTAGAATTTGTATTATGGTAATGTTTTGATAATTACTTAGATGCAAATAAATATCAGATTATATATTTTACTATTTCAATTTAATATTTAAGTAATTAATAATTAATATTCATGGCTTTACGAGGGATTTTTTGGGAGATGTTGCAATTATGGGTAAGATGAAATGTTAAATAAAATTACAATGATATAATATAATTTAATGTACTTATTATATTAAAATAAATTTAAGTAATATTTATTTTATATTAGTAATATAATATTTTCGAACATATAATTAATAAAGATATAAAAAAATAATTTTAAATTTTGATGAGCATGAATTTTCTAGATACCACTTGCTCACTAGATCATATAAGAGTTGGTATGCAACTCAAGGTTCAAAATGGGATCTAGTTGGGATCTTAACTATTGTCACAATCATAGAGGCTCCTATGGTTAAAATGTGCCTTTTGGACACACCGCGACTTTATTGTGCAATATTGACGTGTTTCAAATCTACCTTATCGAGTACAAGGTTACTTGACTCAAACCATGCCTCTACTCTTCTTCTAGTTAAGTGTTAGAAGAATATTAACTTAACAAACTTTCTTCTTTATCAATGCATAATATAAATTTAAACATCCAACATCATTACCACATATACATAGATATATAGGGCATACAACACTCAACTTAACACCTAGAAAACATCATCATGTGAGAGCAATACAAGATACAACTACAAATCTCGACTCATGGCCAATCACATCTCTACTTGCAATGATGTACATGATAAAATACAACGCTAACTTGTATGATGTATCATGTGCATGTCATCACAAGACTTCTTGAGTACAAATCTTTAACTCCTCTACTACAATTCGTGACCAAATTTATGCTTTTGTACCAAACCATTTCTCTCTATGAAACCCCAATTCTATGTGCATTTGAAACCCAAAATTTGGCCCAAATTCCAAATTTCCTCACTACACAACCAAACT
Organism: Pinus taeda; assembly: GCA_000404065.3. NCBI lineage: Eukaryota > Viridiplantae > Streptophyta > Pinopsida > Pinales > Pinaceae > Pinus > Pinus taeda. Next base: position 68,245 of record APFE031397430.1, on the reverse strand, counting down.
CTAAAGTTTCATCCAAGTCTGCCACCAAATTTATTTATAGACCTAAACACCAAATTTTGAGGAGAAATCACCAAGTTTCAAATGAGAAAAAACTAAATTTTGTGCTAGACTTGTACACCAAATTTCAGGTGAGAAAAAGAAAATTAGGCAAAAAAACACCAAAATTGGGTTGTGTGGTTTGCACCCTCTGCAAACCCACCCAAGTCACTCAACTTTGTTCCCAAATGAGGCAAACTAAACTTTCACGTGATAGTGCTTGTGTCTACTCATTTTATTTCCTCCATGTTCCACCCTTGTCCCCATTCTCTCCCATTCATCACATTTAATGTAGTAAATGGTGTGGTAAATGAAGAGACATGCCCCCCTTATTTCCCCAAGTTGACTCCTCAAGTGCCTCGTGCAATTTCTTAAAAAAACGTAGTAACCCCATCATGCATTTATCTATAATGCACACTTGACCCATTATGCGCCTAGTCATTTGGTTATGTGCGCAAATTCTTTCATGAACTCCACACACACATGCCTTGGGATGTGGTCCCTTGGCATGGTTTGTTCCATCATCCAAATCACCTAACTAAGCCCACAATAGTGCATGCCTACTATTGCATGATTCATTTGGTTATGTGCACCAAATCATTTGCACAAACTCCACACATACATGCCTTATTGTGTGGTCCCTTGTCAACATGGCTCATTCCATCACCCAACATAGGTAGATGAGCCCACATTGGTTCACAACTACTCTTGCATGAGCCCAAAACAAAAAAATCCATTATGTCACATATTATGCTATATAAATGTCACATTTTATGCAATGGTGATGTCACTCACATTTTATATCAGTGTTTAATTTTTCATATCTCTTAACTTTTACCTAGCCACCCTACAAGGGTGCAGCAACTACTCTCCACAATATGTATATATCTACACTCTCCCTCTTCTTTGTTTTTTCTCTCTCCTATGTGGTTCAAATTCCTAGAGAATGAGTCTAGGATTGTCAAGGGGGTGGGGATCATCATACTAGCTCTTGAATGAGGACCAAAGCCTAATCCTTGAGAGTTTAATTTATGGATCATACACCATTGAGGGTCTAATAAGATATCTCTACTATTGAAAATAAATTGGTGGAGGAGTGGATAGAACTCTTAGAATTTGAAATTATACCAAGATGGAACATTAGTTTTGAGACCTGAGTGCTCCCATATAAGCGTGCAACCAATATTTTCACATCGTGTACTTGTACTGCCACATTAATAATTTGTTGGTAAATTTAACTTTTTACCACAACGACACCAAATATGATTTATTCCTTTACATGGAATATCTCCACTTATGATACCATATTATGGATGAAATGATGCAAAGAATGGATGTTTCTTTTCTACATAGTAGAGACCAACAATATCTTGGTCCACTGCCTTGCCTTAGTCTGGATGTTTTACTTCATGGATTTTCTTGGCATGGTAACATTGGCTATTTGTCTATCATTTTTTTGGTACCCAACACCTATGGTTACAAGATCCATGTTTACAGTCTCTTTTCTTTCTATTCATTAAGATTCTACACCTTTCACAACTAAAATTTTGTATGTTACTATGAGCTTGGCATCCTACTAGTTGCATATGTCCAATCATCAAAATCTTGATTGAAACCTTGATCAAAGTTGTCAAACTAATTCCATATAAGACTTGATCAACATATCTATTTTCAAAGTGTATTGTACATATTTACCAATATAATATAAAGTATACTAGCTTACCAAAAAAACGGCCTTAAAAAATTATAAAGTATGTCAAATAAAAATGTCAAGAGCAAATATAAATATAAGTAATATTATAAGAAACATTAAAGATCCATTTTTAAATTTGGATATGAGAAGCACTAAGAAGATTTAAATCACTCGAGGGGAAAACATTTATTCCAAGTTTTATAGTTAAAAATAATTGTTTTGCTCGATAAATTTAATTCCTCTAAATGATTATTATATCCAAAAATAAGATAGATCTATGTTGATTTATCTCCAATTATAAAACTATTGTTTATTTATAATAATAACACATAAATAAATTAATTTGTGAAGCTTGAATTAAAATAGCTTTTCCCCATTTGTAATTAAATATTATATTAAGAATAAAAAATATTCTATTCAGTTGAGTCTCACTTCCATTGAAATGTCTTCATCGTTTCTTAATATTTCTACGGGTTATACATCCATGGATGTGTTGGTATTATTTCACTCTTTGTTATTATTAATATCAAATATCTCATTGTTTGGTAATGACATATTCATAATATCCCATTCATTACAAGTATACTAATTGACATTCAAAATTATAAAAATGGATTTTTTAAAGAAAAAATTATCATTATTACTAGATATTAAATGGAAATTACACAAATATTAGCTTCATATTCTACTTATAAGAATAATATCACATAAGTAATGTGAAACTCATTTATGTATTTTACTAAAATAATCCTAAAGTTTACATGTTTTCTCTTTCTTCTTTAAATGGAAATTACACAAATATTAGCTTCATATTCTACTTATAAGAATAATATTACATAAGTAATGTGAAACTCATTTATGTCTTTTACTAAAATAATCCTAAAGTTTACATGTTTTCTCTTTCTTCTTTTGAATATTATGCTAACCCTTTAATGAAATGTCCATAGTGGATAACAATAATATAGAAATTTAGAGAGAAAGATTCATAATCAAACTAATTTTCTGTTGGAATCATAAGTTCCAACTTGTGATGATCTTAAATCCCCTTGTAGGATCTTCATGCTCCATGAACACCTTCAAAGACTAAATCTTAGTGTTTATTTCTTCTTCTCTATGAACTACATGACAACAAAGTTCCTCACTTGATAGTTCTAGATAGGCATTGTTCTTATTTACTAAAATATGAGGTCATTAATTTACATCATTATAAGTATTGTCATCTTCCATATACAGCTGCTCACATTCTTTTCAAATATTTGGTTTCACTTCATGACTTTCGTTTCTTTTAGAAAAGGTTCATGATGCATGATAAGAATATCAAAAATGTCTTATTTGTTATCAAATATGACATCAAAAGAGTTATTCTCATAACCCAAAACTCAAAAGCATATAAAAATATGAAATTGTAATAGAGTCTCATCTAGTAAACGCTAGCTAATGTCAATCCCAACACATAATTAAGTATATGTAAAAAGACCCAATTGAATTAAATTTACATCTAATTTTACATAACTATCTAGAGTATACTATATATCTTAGAGTATACTATATATCTTAAAGCATTGATAAAATGACTTGTAGAAAAGGGAGTTACAAATCACCCACTTCACCAAAATGTATTCTCTAAAAGTTTCAACTTCACCTTTTTTTAGTATTCTTTAGAGATATATATCTTCAAGAAGGATACTAGGCCTTTGTCCTTTACCCTATACAAGGATATATTTTATTTTTATTGCTATAAGGATTTATCTTGGGAGTAACGTATTTATAGAGAACCAAGTGCAATTCCCTCTATGCTTCAAATCTTGGTTATGGTACTAAAATTCCAACGAAAATTCTTAAGGACAAATTTGAGTGGATAGTGCTTCAAGTGTCAACAGGACAATATGTGTACTACTACCTCTACAAATTAACTTTAGGAAGATGCAAACTATGATATTGAATTTTAGTCTAAACGAATGACAACTATATATTGTAAGAAATTATATAACCAAAATAGAGACTATCACTAAATCATTCTAGATGAGAAAACTAATTATCCTATGTCGTTGACATACAACATATTAGTAGCGGGATAATGAAAATTAACCTTCTCATTCTTGTTTACAGGTTTTTTTCTTATTTATTAAATGAGAGGAAATCTCAAACTAATTGATAAGGGTTATTTGCATAATCTTTTGAGGTGGTGGCATCTACTCTAGTTCCCTCTAGCCTCACACTTCTATATAAAATCCATTTGTTCAATAAGGCTACGTTCATGTAGGACCCAACATTGTTGCAAACTTATTTATCAAGTTTCAATGTTTTAGTTCTTTGGTAGTACTTGGTGTTTCTCTCTAAGTGATCCATACTTAGCAAATTCTGCAAATGGGAATGTTGAAGGTTCTTCTCCCTATGTTGCAAACCTATAAAAAAACCTCAAGATTTAGTGTTTAGTCAATTTTCCTCTTTGTCCCTTTTAGTCATCCTACATTGATCCATACTCCATATTACTCTCTCGCTACATTCTCTATATTTGCACTTCTTTTTTTATTGTGGGAAGCCTTGTTGTGGGAGACAAGGCTATTGTGTAACATCCCACAACTTTTGTTCATATATCACACAAAATGGAACTACATTTTTGTGGAAGAACTCTTCTCATGCCATTCCTTGATCTTGCACAACCTACATTTGTGTATCCTCCATTTTTTCCTATAGAAGAATCACGATGCACTTCTTAGTCAAATTTCATCAATGTCATTGCTCAACTAGTTTTTTTTTTCAACTGTGGTTCACAATCACTAAGTGATTGCTACATCCATGAGTAATAATCCAAGAAGACCCACCCGAAGGGATCTACCCGTCGGTTTATATGGTTGGGCCTAACCCCAAGGGTGTCGAGGAGATTTGACCCTGTGACCTCCCAATTGGAAATGTACTTAGCAATGGGAACTCAACCAATTGAGCTATCCCTTGGGGGTACTTTTTAGGGTGGTTCACGAACACTAAGTGACCACTACATCCATGAGAAAATCCAGGTATATCAACCCAAATGGATCTATATGTCCACCAAACTAGCAAGGTCTAACCACCAAAGGCGTCGAGGAGATTTGACCCCATGACCTCCCAATAAGCGAGGTACTTAGCAACATTAACTCAAATAACTAAGATATCCCTTGGGGCTATCATTTCTAAACTACTATTCTTGAGAGAATCAAAGTTCCACTACCACTACATCATTCCCACACTTAGATTTTTATATTTATTAATCCAAATTGGGTTTTGGTAAATCCTTTTTATAAATTCAAATCCAAGTGGAAATTACCATTAATCAAATGAAAATTACCACTAATGATATTATAACCATCTTGTAGATATTTTAGTAACACTTGTATCTTTATTGAATGAGATATTACCTAAATGGGACTAACACTTGCTCATTAAACTTACATAAGAAAGTATGCTCAATAAGTTAAAAGAGATATATTGTGGGGGTAAATCAAAACCATTTGATGTTAGGAACATGAATTTCAATGCTCAAATTATTATGTGGTATTCACAAATTCTCACCAGAGAATAAAATTTTTAACAAATTTTGGACCTTTGAAATAGTATAGGATGGTGTTATTGCTGCATTAGAAGAAATTTCGACCTAAAAGTGTCCATGAAATTTTCACATGATTTCCATGTAAGAATATGTCAACCAATTAAAATATTTAAAATTTAAAAAGAGGTACATGTAGATATTTTGGAGGGAAAAGGGGAAAAACTATTTTTTTATTGTGCTTTTGTCTTATCTCCTTACAGGATTAATCAAGTTTAAATTGTCGACACTAGTTGGATGTAGAATTAGGTTATGGATCCAATGAGTACCCATTATGCATGTTTCTTATGAGACCCACATTGATAAAAAATGAAAATACACTAAAAAAGAGTAATCAACACCCTTTTTTAATGTATCTTCAATTTTATTAATATAGGTCTTCTCAAAAGTATGCATAATGGGTACTCACTAGATGTGGAATTTAATTCTGCATCCAATGAGTGTATACACTTAAAACTTGAGTAATCCTAAAAGGAGATCATACAAAAATACAATTTAAAAAAATTAGTTTTCTTCTTTTCCCTCCAAAATTCATAACTCTCCTTTTATTATTTTAAATATTATTTTATTATTTTTCCATAGGAGGCCACTTTTAGGCTAACATTTCCTCTAATGAAGTGTTGAATTTCAAGGAATCAGTTTTACAGTGTGAAGACAAATTCATATGTAGAGAAAAGGATAATTTGGCTAAAAGAAAGTGGAAAAAAAAATATTCATCTCACACTAAGTTTGATAGACACCTAATCCTCCATGATTAGGAGAAATTATGTAAATACGTAAATAAAATCTAGAATAGGAAGAGACATTGGAATGTGAATCCAAGGGTCACCATTTTTATTTATATGTAATGACACTTATCTTTATGGGATGAATTCATTCAGGTGTTACCATATAGGTTTGACATGGTATTAGAGCACAAGTCCCCATTTAGATATTATTTGGTCTTCTTCTAACTCCTTTGTCATCTTCACCTAGTGTTGGGAAGTCAACGGGAAGCGTAAGAACAATACACAATATTTTACATTACACAGTTTGCTAGTATACTACTAATTTCCCCTTGCATAATCTTCCATTAATTTCCCCTTTCAAAACTAATATACATAATCACTACTTCTCAAAAATTATTCATATGCTTAAGGTGTTATAATGTCTGTATGCTCACCCTAGTTCATACCTATTTTTCATAACCTGCCTGTGAAACTTTCCTGTAATAGGCACATCCAATGCTACATCGTCCATTATACCATTGCATTTGTTCTTTGTGCCTATACCCATGTAAATTTCTCTATTTTTTTATTTTCTCCTTCATATGCTTTCAAATAAAAAAAGGTTATTTTCTTATGTATATTTCTCCTTCTCAAGAGTTGAGGGTAAGATAGAGAGCTTACCTGCAAGTTCTTTCATAAGCCTAGTCCCTTTTTCCTACGATTGTATGAGATGAAAGTCATCAATATCCTAAGATTTATCTCATAAAGGTTATCTTCTTTAGTAGCAACAACCACCATATTATGGTTTCAGGTATTTTTGTTTAGAATGATAGACTGATAAAGCCTCAACAAATAGCTAAATCTGATATCTCTTTTCCTATTCTAACCCCATTGGTTCTTTCTCCACATGAATATGATTTCCTTGCTTCTAAATTTCTAAACCTACCTGTATGTTTTAAAAATTTGATCTCACGCCATGGAATCTCCTTTGTCTTTGATTTCACAACAGACTCTAGATATATGAACCATTTGTAAAAATGGTTACTATTGATTAAGACCACTTCAATGGGAAAATAGGCTTATAATGGGTTATCCATAGATTATACAATCAAAATTGAATCATGCCTAACATTTTGTTCTAGAACCATATTAAGTGGAAGAGGTTGGTATGCAGCAACATAAGAATTAGCTTCAATGGTTGCTTATTATTGCTCTGTTCATGTTGTGTTATGGCCCCGAGTGGAAGTGACAATATAGCCTTTAGATAAAATATATGATTACTTTTTTTGTAATGCCACAAAATTTTCTATCCCTGCCATGCTCATTCATAAATGGGGTTTCATTGATTGAGAAGGAAAGTGAAAATGGGAGTTAAATTTATAGAAAAAAGAGTTTGATTCAAGGTACACAATTTTGATTCTACTGAGGAGTTTTAAATTGTTTTGTTAAAGAAAATGATAAGAGTGTTTGTAGATGGTACATTTTATTAGTTATTATTGTAGAGTTTTTTTCTTATCCATTTTTCAACCCTAGCTCAAAAATTTGCCGAAAATGTGTTCTCTCATATCCATTGTTGGATTTATTCTCACTGAGAAAGAGAAATACCTTGAATGGTTGAGAAATATCAGGAATACCCTCATCCTCAATGACTTGTGGAAAGGTGTTTGTGAAGGATAAGATGAAAATCCACCTACCAAGATGACATCATATAAAGAGCTTTCCATATGGAGAAAAAGATCAACAAGGCCTATACCTTAATTGTTACTTTTATAAATGAAGAGGTGAGTCATCATATAATTCCATTTACCAATTCTTTTGACGCAGTAAATGAAGTTAAAAGATTTATGTGACTCATACTCTAAGCTCAAGGTAGTCGAGTCGATGATCAAACTCTTCAAGCTACAACAAAAGGATTATGATCCCCTGGTAGCATATGATCTTAAACACTTACTATTCCATTTCCTTTAGTATATCGAGTCCTAGAATATATTTTCTTACGAGTCATTCTAGCTTATATTATTGTTACATTTTCAGCCATATATTGCCTCAAAATGATCATCCCTAGTGATTCCAAATATCCATTTTTGTATCCAAACTCCACTAATGGAAAGAAAACTTCCCACTTCTTTCGGGGATGCATGGCATACATTCTCAAAATTTCCTCCAAAATTTTATTCACTCTTTCTACCTGCCCATTTTTCTAAGGATGATAAGTAGTACTAAAAGCTACCTATGTTCTAAAACTAACAAACAATGGCTTCCAAAACTTGGAAGTGAAGTTAGAATTTCGATATGGTGTAATCTTCTTACACACACCATGTAACCTAAATATTTCCATCATGGATGTTGTAGTTTTTTCTTCTAAAATATGTACAAAAAGAACCCACTTCAGATTGCGAATGAAAAAAAAAATGTCAACAATATAAATGGTTACTAAACATTGTATACTATAGCAACTGATAGAAACAAAACCTCCCAGAATTTTGATCTAAGCCATGATCATAGTTAAAGAGCAAAAAGAAATAGTAATAACTCCAATCATCCAATGGAAACCAGATATAGACATAACAAGATTTATTATAACACCTATGAAGGGAAAAAATAAATGTTGCCAGTCCCCCTCTATGGGATGGGTTCTTGGATATCCTCAAACGTCTTTAGCTTGTGTAGAATCTCTACCATCTATAATGTGTAAACCCAACATAAATGATGTGAAACAATGAAAAAAATCACAGATACAACATTAAACGCAACAATGAAAAATAATCAAAAGTGAATAATGAATGGAAAAACTTTCAATTTATAATAAAATATTGAGTTATCCTTGAATAATGAGAAATAATATAATATTATTAACCCATTCTTGGAATAACCACTTGGAATATTTTATTATATTTGGTTAGGAGGGAAAAAGTATATTAACTTTTATTTAGAAATAATAAATAAATAAATGATTTATTATCATCTCAAGGAATTGGTTAAGGAATAATAAACAAATAATGATTTTTTTAATTGTTCCTAAGGGATTTAGTCAAATTTGACAAAGAATAATAATTAATTAGTGATTAATTAATTATTCTTAGAGAAAAATAAGATAATTAATGATTTATCTATTTATTTTTCATGATTGTGTCAAATATGACAAGGAATAATAATTGAACAATAGTTTAATTAATTATTCCTAGAACAAAATCAAATAAATAGTGATTTATTTAATTATTCTTCATGGGTTTAACTATAAATTTACTTAACAAAGGTCATTTATTAATGGTGTACTTCGATCCATCTAGTAAATTAGGCTAGATGATCAATTTTTTGGTGATAACAGAGTGCCCCAATGTACGAGTGTTAGGAGAAAAATGTATGATGGAAGTACATTGTAAGACATGATCTTGACAACACAGGGAGTCAGAGTGAGAGAGAGAGAGAGAGAGAGAGAGAGAGAGAGAGAGAGAGAGAGAGAGAGAGAAACCAATAAAGATGAAGTGAAATAGGATAGGGACAGAGGGGGGGAGACTAATGCAAGTCTCCTTTTATAATGTGGTACCGAGCCTCAATGAGGCAGGGAAGGCATACCCATACCCATCGAGATAACTTAGTACAAAAATAATGGTGCATCCAAAAACATAAAACTGAGCAATGAAGTACATGTTGAATGATACTTGACATGCTAGCATAACAAAGCCAAACAATAATATAGTGTATCCCATATACATAATGCAACTAGAAAAACATGAGTCAAGACTAAATATAATAGTATCTGAGTACATGAGATATAATGGCCCTTCCCTCAAAAATTGTGTGGGGTGCAAGGTAGAACAACCAAAGAATCCCTGTTGAATAGGGAAGGGCTCTCCAAAACTGAATGGATCATCTAAAGGAAACGTGCATGCTATGAACATTGCGATAGTTAGGAACTGAACCCATCGACTCTGTGGAACTGCATCTAAGGTTATAGCATATTAAGAATGCATCTGGGCATGTGGGAGGCTACCTAAAGTGCCACCCCCTCATGAGGTCTGAAAAATCTCACACACACCCGAGAATCACTGATACAATTTGCCACATCACTGGACCATCATGTGTATGAATCACGAACATGAAACAACCAAGTCAATGGGTAATAATTAGTCCCTCTGCTCGATCCAAGGTGCCAAACAAGAATGGAAGCTGAAACCAAGATACAACACCCTCTAGATAATTCTTCTAGAATAAATGAGTTATTGTCAATAAAATAGGGCCCGTGATAGATGAGGCAATGAGGATTCTCAACTAAGGCATGAGGGAAAATAGTAATGTGACCGACGGACTGACACCAGGAATAATGGAAAAAGTTGTACTGAGGGACAAACATATGACTTCCCTTGTCAGAGCATAAATTGCATGGTTGACGTGGCAGTGACTCACTCAACTCCAAAGGGGATGGGGACAGTATGACTGGAGGCCAAAATGGGAAACACAGGATGAACAATATGAAAATATGGATGGAATATTGTGACATGATATAATGGGATGTGAAACAAACACCATGGATGCAAGGGTGACTCATCGTCGATTCTCTCAACAAAAGTGACTCGATAACGCTGCTGCACAGAATAGTCCTAGTGGGAATCATCAGCACATGAGTAAATCATTGTTATTCATGATGAAGATTGACACATGGTATGAAAAGTATTAAGAATAGGTGGACCTCAAAGTATAAGTGTTGTTTATGAAGAAATTCAATTTTGAGAGGTGATGGAGTGACCCTTCTTGGAAAATGTCTTGCTAGTGAAGTATCAACTCATTAAAAACTGAGGAAGCCCCATTAGAGAGCTCGATGAGAGGTTTCTAATGGTTCTAATAGTTCGTCGAACTAACCTACGGTTTGGTCGCAAATAACAGCAGAAATTTTATGGGTTTTTCTATGAAATGACGTTTTCCCTCCTATTTGAATTCATTTGCTAAGTAAGTTGTGGTTAATTTGGAGATGAGGAAGAGGCCCTAAATCTTGTGGATATCATAGCATCCAAACCGACCATCAGAATCGAGATCTGTGACTTTCAGGTAAGTGGACTTATGTGTCTAAAGATGGCCTTAATGCTTCTTAGAATGATGGTTCCTGGTGAAGAATAAAGGGAAGAGGAAAACAAGAACGAAATACTAGAGGAGGTCTAAAATCATCCTCACCCACTAAGCAAACATGGGGACTATTTGGACATAGAGTAGAATACTTGAAGATATGGTATCAAACGTCTATGGTATACGATGTGCATATGACTCGCGAGAGAGGTCAGTAGGACAAATTATCCAAGGAATGGGAGGATAATTGACCATACCTAGATCTAGTGGGATCTAGACTGACACTTATGTTAATCAATTGAGAAGACTGCCAAGGGAAAACTATCATGCCCCCAAGCATGGGATACTACTTGCAAACATATGTGATGGAGGGTACTAATTTGGTATGTAAAGGTGGGAATGATGCCCCTAGTAGGAGGAGTTTATGGAGCACCATTGTGTTACAAGTGCTCGAAAAATGGATTCAAGCATCTAGGCCAAACTTGGCACGAGATCCTCCAAAGGATGATTAGGAGATGTAGGGGCCTATGTGCCCCCCAGTATGTTATGGGCGTACTGGATGTATTTAGAGTGGTGGACCCCAAATATTTGTATGTTATATGTGATACATAATATGATTACGCATTTTGTATGATGATGATGGTTCGCCATTTGTTATGTTTATGGTTGTCTTCTCTGGTATACATGTGATGAATTCCAATCTAGAATGTTATTTGAAATGGTATCTACATAGTTATTTTGTGCTCTAGGAACATGACTAAAAGTAATGGTTTCAAATTCATGTACTAGTAGCTTAACTCATAGATATTTTCTAAATAGGACTTGGTTATGAACATGATACACACCATTCAATTACATTAAAAGTAGCAAGGAATCTAAACGAACATGAAGATGAAGGATGCGATGAGCGAGGGCATCGACTAACAAACCTATGATTGCATCATATTTGGCCTAGTTATTAGTGGTAGATTCAATGCACACGTCATTTGAAAGGATTAATGTATTAAAGGGGGTAAAAATGGCCAAGGCTACCGAGACTATATTCCGAGAGAAGTGACTCACACTATCGACATGACCGATGTATGGTGTGGATGATAGATCCATATGAAACGTGCAAAAGATAATGGATTAGATGATGCAATATACTTAACTTCATGGCAAAAATTAAGACACGTAAATAAAAGGGATGTTCTATGAGTGATATTTCTTGAGGTAGAGTGCACTTGGAGAATTAGGAATGAAATGGCCTTCAAAATTCTCCAAAAATATTCCCCCTTGGCTAAGTGCAAGGGTAATTAGGGCTAGACATATCTTCCATGATGTCCTCATCAAAATGGAAGATGGGTTGACAGTAGGAAGACTGACTACATGATGTGGCAACGTTACCTAGTGCATCAACTTGAGAAATGAGGTTCACATATGCATCATCTGGAATGGTAGATGACGAGCTCATAGATGGAGGATCTACGGATGTTGAGACTTGGGATTATGTCGAAATAGGTTTGACAGAAGCGTGCGTAGAAACCTTAGAAAGGTTTGCCTGCAAGGAACTCAAGGATGATGACAATTAAAGGATATGGCGTGTGGTGTCTGTCATCTTGACATTGGGGGGAGGGATCACGATGGTGAGACCAGAGTCCCCATATTCTGGTTGACTATTAACACCAAAATCCATGGGTAGAGGAGTAGGGGTTCCACTATGAGTGGCATGGTATTTGCGAAGCACTTCGAGGCAATCGTGAAATTCATCGAGACGAGGGAAATAATGGGAATAGTGGCCATGATGATCACACATGGAACAAGGATGATTTGTGCACAACGTTATGAGTTTCTTGGGTGGACCCGATAAGTTAACATGAACTTCAATGATATTTGACTCAGGGAATGTGTCATGAACCAAAGGTTTGAGATGAGGAAGCTTGGGATAATTATTGGTGGCATGCCCAACAACTTTACACAAAGTGCACAGAGGTGATGGATTTGGGGTCTTAGGGTCTAGAGGAGCTTAGGGAGCCTTGTCCTTAGGTTCTTTCCTCTTATCTTTGCCCCTGTGTCTAGATGCTTGCGTAATACGAGTGGGTTCTTGTTGAGGTTGTGACGGAACTGAAGGAATGACAGGGGTCATGGGGACTGGTTGAACTAAGGTCAGAGAATGATAAGGTCTTAGCTAAATAGGTGGAACACTTGTAGGGGGATCGATGTACCATACTGGGATCCCCAAAGCCATGTTAGGAATGACCAGTGAGGCCATGACAAGGACAAACAATACTCCCGGAGGGGGGAATAAGAAATGTCTCGGGTTTGTAGGGTAATGTCCCAACAGAATAGCTCCTGGATGGTTGAGACATGGAGGAATAATTCTTGGTGGAAACATAGGAGATGCACCCACAAACAGAGGAGGTCCTCAGGGGTTGAATCCAAAGGGCTCATGTGGGATGGAAGCAAGAGGGTGTTGAGGAGATAGCTATTAATCGGATGTACTAGACTGCTTAAGAGCAACCTATGATGCTTGTGACATGAAAACACTAATAGATTTAAGTTCTGATATGAGAGGGGGGGACTAGAGAAAGCACCTGAAAATGAGGAATCTTTATAGAGTCTAGGTGAGACACCGATGAGAGGAGGTAAGGACTGCTTATCCAACATTTAAGAGATAATGGACTTGGGGGAGGTCATGGATGTTGGCTCGTAGTAAGTCAACCAATTGATGGTAATGATATTCCCTTTATGGGGGAAGCACATCTTGCAAAAAACCACAGATTTGATGTCTAACATGGCATATGTGTAACTACAAATGAAGAGAATGTTGTAATACAAAGAGGCATCAACGACTTTAATGTCGACATGAATAGTCTTGCCCATAAAGGTTATTGGAGAGTTGTGGTACATGCCAAGGGGCTAGTAGGAGTGTTCGTCCCAAGCACGTAAAGTGATGGTGGAGGGGGACAACTCAAGTGACTTAAGTTGTTTCCAAACAATAGCATACATCACATAGCGGATGCACCTTCGTCAATAATGCATAGAGAGATGATGGCATTACATACTCAAACTAGTATTTGGAAAGAAATGGATGAAGGAAATGGGGGATGTTCTAATGTATCAATAGGGAAGACAATTAAATGATCTTCAGAAGGATCTACTAAACCTAAGGAAGTTATGAGATATTTCTTTTGAGATGGACATGACTGAAGTACTTACAACATCGACATGGTGGCAGGTGATTGTGCCAAGTCATCTACTATACTGTATTTATGGGCATCTCGGTTAGAAGTCACATTACCATGTAATGGTCATTTGGGGATCTTAGAAATGGCCTAAAGTTTAGGTTGATGGATATGTAGCATACCATTTGGTGTCATAAGAGGCTCATCAGATGCTTTTTTTTTGGACTTAGTGGCAGACGAAGGTGATGGCTTCTCATATTGACGCGATCGAGTTTGCAGGTTGATATAAGAGGGATTAACCTCATCAAAATTCATCATAAGGATTTGGTAGTCACAAGGACCAGAAGGTTGGGGCAATGGACTGTTTGACTGGGCTCAAGTTGAGCAGCAAAAAACCTTTGCTAAGGGAAAGGTTTTGTGAGCACTGCCGGATTTGTGAGTGTACTTGATGATTATGAAGTGAATTTCCTTCCTTAGCTTGTCCACCACCACCATAATGGAATCATGTTTCCTGACTACTTTTGGTAATCTGATAATTAAGTACATGGATATGACTTCCCACTTACACTCAAGGATTGGGATTTGTTACAACAATCATGTTGGATGCATACATTCTAATTTTCCTTGTTGGTATTCCAAACACTTGGCAATGTATTAAAAAACATCCTTCTCCAATCTAAACCAATAATACATTTTCCTTATGGTTGTTATCATATTTAGTTAAATAAGATGACCTCAGTAATATATTTTGTGAAACTCAACCATGATGATCCTCCTTATATGTAATTTCCCTATGCCCCCCAACTAGGCAAGGCTACAAACAACCAAGTCTTGGGTATTGCAAAAATTTCAGTGGAATCTCATAAACCCCCGTACTTTCCCAAACCACTACTCATCTCTAGAGCCCCTATTACCACACCAACCCATGGATGTTATTCTTTGTCCACTTAATACACATGTTTTCCTCTAATTACATGTACTAGAGCTACTATGATTTATACGTGTACATATCATTAACCTGTAAATTCATACAATGCAATTTTTCATGCACAATCCATATAATACCGAAAACACATATATGAAATTATTCATTATTCACAATAATTCATCTATGCATACAATAACACCCATTATAATTCACATAATAGATACCATACCACGGCTTGGTGAAATTATTGTCATTTATGACAAAGGAGTAGCAAGAGTAGTAAGGTATGTAGGAGCAACACGATATGAAGTAGTAGCAAGGAGAGTAGAAAAAGGCATAGCACCTAGTGATATGACATATTAGTAAAAGAAGCAAGAGATGAAGGTTATGGAAAAGTAACAACAAAGTAGTAGCAACGTATGTGATTTTGATGCTTGCATGTGTACATTGAAGCTTTCATGTGTTGTGTGTTGCATACGATTTGAAGAATAGTTTGTTGTAGAAAATAGTTGTGATGCAAGGCAAGACTCCATAACAAAAAAGGAAAGTCTCTATGCTAACAAAGACAATGCTCCTAGGAAAATGATATGAATATGTTGTGATGCAAGTCCAAGAAAAAGGAAAATATTTTGCAGAGATTATTGTGATGAGTTAATGGAAAATGTTGTTATTGATCATGAGGAATGAATGCTCAATTACATAGTCATATGTTATTCCTATAATGTTACATGATGTTGGAATTGTGTTGATTAATTTAATCATTGCACATGGATGAAAATGATGTTTGGTGGAGCATTTGTTTTTATGCTCTAATATTCAAAATATGAAGATTTTGGAATGAATGAGTGGAAGGCAAAGAGGCAAGCCTATTAAATCCATATTATTATGTAGGATACAAACAACCGGAAAACTATCTTTATAAAAGATGTAATTTTGGAAGGCAAGGAAGAATCAGAGAGTTGGATAATGTGTGAGAGTTGATTAAGGTGTTATGCATTAGTTACCTAGCACATATGAAGCTTATGTGAAGCAAATTTGAAGGGAAGAAGAGGTAGATATGGACATGGAGATATGCAGAATTTATGACCACTTAAACTAGCACATTGTTGTTTCTTCTTTGCATTAGGGGATTGTAATATCCTTTCTAGTAGTGGCTTGATAAATATCAGTTTGGAGCCTATTGAGGTGGAAGCCTCATGTGGTTTGTAGTCTACAAAACTAATAGCTTATGGACCCATTGTATGGAAGCTTGTATGTGATGGTTACTACAAAGACTCCCCCTCTATGCAAGAATAATTGTAAAATTATAAGGTGAAATTTGTTATGTATAAAAAACTTCATAATAAGGATCTTGATATAATGATAGAGTCAAATTTCTAAAAACAAATCTACAATATATTTGTAGCTCATGCATGAAGGAGACACTAGTAGTTGCACTCTCAAAAAGGAGAAGAAAAAGAGTAGGAAGAAAAATTATTGTCAAAAAGAAAATGTTCGATCAAATTAGACTTGTTATTCACTTGATTCTCGTGAAGGAAGGTTAACTAGAGAAATACCCAAACTTGACATAGCCTTGGCTAAAACACAAACATTAAATAATGAGTTCAGAGACTATAAGAAATTATTGCAAATATGTGATGAAATAGAACACAAATTCAAGGAAGAAATTATAATCCTAAAGACATAGCTTGAAGAGGCAAGGATTACATAGGAGATGATAAATAATCAACTAAAGGAGAAAGAGGTACAGTGTGAAAGATTAGAGTCTAAAATTATTTCAGTTAGAAGAGAGTTATATGAAAAGAACAAGTTGTGTAAGGATCTAGGAGAGGAGATTGCATCCATGAAGGAATCAAAAGAAAAGAGAAGTAGCTTAAAGGAAATCATAGAGAAAACTGAAGTATCCTTGAATAAACCATTAGAGGAAGGTACAAGAAAAGTGAATAGTAAATAAGAAAATAGAACCAAACAACAACAACAAGAGCCAAAGAATGAGTCTAAGAAAATGATTCTTTCAACAAGGTCATGTCCTCTTAGAGATGAGTTGACCAAATTAGGAAGATCTCAAAGGAGATTATTTTCACCCTTGAAAGACATTAAATGTTTTTCTTGCCATGAACTTGGTCATGTAGCAACAAAATATAAGAGAAAGAAAATCAATTTGCAGAATATGCAACAAACAAGAAGGCTCCCTCAAGCAAGGAAACAAAAAAGACAACCATACATCAGGTACACAAAACACTTCCATGGTTACTCTTATTTGTGCAATGAATTTGGACATAAAGGCATTAAATGTAAAAAGTATGAAAATAAGAGCACAAGAGTACACACATAATTTCTGCCATATCATGGTAAAATAAGGTTCTATTTATGTAGCAATCTAGGATACAAAGCCAACAAATGAAAATTGGAAAATACCCTAAATAACTCTAGACAGATGAGTAAAGCTAATTAAAAAAATAACAAACTTTGGATCAAAAAATAAATGTAGAAAGTAGAAATAAACCTACAAAAGTGTGGAAGAGTAAGAATAAAGAACAACTAGTCACCTATCTTAATCTAAGGGGGGGCTTCCCAAGGATGCATTGAAGAAGGTAATGAGTGGTGGAGCAAACATTATGAAATGTGAAGTCTCTTGGGGGAGAGTAGCCTATCATGAAATGAAAAGTTTGTGTCTATTGATGGTAAACCTATTTGAATATAATGAATTCAAAATGAAAATGAAAAAGTACTATTACCTCAATGTTATGTTAGAAGATGGGGGGAAACATCTAAGAAAACAAATTGATCATCAAACATTAGCCTAACTGAAAATTAGTCAAGCATGTATAATATGTCAAAGAAAATGAATATAATGTATTTAATACAACATACATAAATGAATATAATATAATGGATACAAATGTTGGTTTCTATGAAGCCTCTCTAATGGAGGTTGGTATTAATTGGCAGAGCAAACCACCAAATTCTCAATGGGAATTGAATGGATTGAGGGACCTCTCATTGGAACAGGGGATTAAAAAAAAAATGCAAGATGGAACATGACAACTTATATCTTAGCCTCCTCAAATTCATCTGACGTCCTTCAATCCGGCCTCTTTCCAAATTTTGAGCACTGCACAACCAAAATGTGTCAATGGTCTGATTAGCTGGGAAATATTTGGTCCATCTCTTCATGCTTTTGTATCATCTGCTACCTAGAATAGTCTATCAGAACATTATTTTGACTTGGTCATAAATATCCTCTACATGTTACCCTATCATTTCCTACTATAGATTCAGCATATCCCTCATTTACTAGTTCTGTCTTCCACTTCCTATGCCTAAAAAAAATAAATGGCCATGGTAGATCTTGTTCTCAAAATTTTCTAGGTCATGGAGAGAATATGATAGCATGTCCTGAAATCTAATTGCAGTTGAATTGATGGATTGTGCTTCTTTTTGATGTGGATGATATTGATTGATTTATGCTCTGTAGATGTTTCCATGCGAAAGAGAAATATTTGGTATAGGTGCATTTCATCACAAAGTTGGAGTAATGACTATGTGTTAATGCTAGCCTCAAAGTATTTTGTGTATATGGAATAAAGTATTTACAACAACCAAATAGAGTATAGAGTGAAAACATATGAATGGTAGATGTCAAAGGGAAATATGAGCAGTTTGACAAAGAGCCAGAAAAACAAAGGTAATGCTAGAATAACATTACAAGCCTTAGCATACAATTCAATAAAGAACGTTGCATCGTAATTATGTGACTACAATGATGGTGAACAAAGGCCAGAAGGAAAAAATAATGCCATGTAACAGAATCCAAATAAACGTTACAATTATAGTACTAGTAGAATGGATGGAGGTTATTTAGACAAAGGGTCATATTAGAATGGATGGAGGTTATTTAGACAAAGGGTCATATTATTTTGGCAGTTAATATATTGGCCATGCGAATTATTGTAATATCTCTGTAATCATTATTTGATAGGGTTTGTTGTGAAGTGAACCGTGATTACATTGTTACCTATGCAGTGGGTATTATTGGACGAAAAATATTTTTAATGAAACAACAAATGGCATGGATAGAAGGGTATGAATAACTATGTTGATAAACTATGAGAATAATATGCCATGATATGCAGTACTATGCAAAGACAAAACTCAACTATGATATCCAACGCTATGTAATTTTAATGTGGAATGTTATGATATGGAAAATTGTGTGAAGTGCCACCGCTAATACATGCGTTGAGTTTTGGTTAATTATTATGCAACATATTGGCACATATAAGCCTGAAAAAACATTATCATGGAGCAAGTGTCACCAAGTTACAGTTGAGAAATTAGAATGGACAGAAATATGTCGTCAAGTGGTGGGAGCAGATATGTTGTTTACAACTTCACTGATTTGCGTTCACCGTTAAGATAATGGTATTGCTTGTGAGACAGATGATTCTAGTTAATAAAAAATAAAAAATAAATAATTAATCGTCTTAATGGTTAATTTAGATGGTATAGCCTTTACATTTAATGCAATATTCAATGCATTGAAGACGTGAGGTATTTTCAATAGCCTTTGATATATTATGGTTGATATATTATAATGAGAAGTGGTTTTTGATATATAAGACATTGCTTTAAATATATTACAATTGAGTGATATAATACATGGTGGAAACGTTGATATTCACATGTTGGAGATCGTATTGTGTTAATATGCTTTAATACTTATATTCCATCTATGAAAGGTTACTACATCTAACGTTACATTTTTCAACATTGATAGTGCGTTGTGAATATTCAAAATTTATTAACCTGCATAAGATGATTATTAAAATAAATACTATGTTACATTTTTTCAACATTGATAGTGCGTTGTGAATATTCAAAATGCACTAACTTGCATAAGATGATTATTAAAATAAATACTCCGGTTGAACGATGACTAAGAACATTGATTGAACATTGCTCAAGAATGAAACATATATATTAGCATGTAAAAGAAAGGTTATTGAGATTTTCTAGTGCGGGTGGATTTAACAATTTAAGTGATTTTCTAAAACACAAGACAAGAATTTAATTTACTCTTCTCAGGAGAAACTAAAAATATTGATGAAAACAATACACAGAAAGAGTAAGAATATCAATCGAACATAACACAATATTTTTCTGGAGAAAGAAACTACTAAAAACCCTCACTATCTATATTACATTAAACAGAATATTGGAAAATAAAATACAATGGTTATTAGTCTTGAACAATTCTTGCACTAGTACAATTTAACTCTTTGACTGACGCCATCTCAAAGCAACAATTAGCCAATTTTTTTGGCTGCCAAACCGCTACTTCCTTGCACAATTCCTATAGGAATAATCCCATATTTAATGGGAAATCGACTTTCCATAGCTGTGCAATCCAAACATAGGTCCTCAACTGATTGCATGCACCATTTGTACAACTCAAAAAAATATACAAATGATAGTACATTGTCCCTCAACTCTAATCTCAATTCGGTCTTCCTCGAAACTGACATAAATGAGTTATTTGTGAGTGAATATCTAGTTAACTGGTGTTGTACTAGTGATGCACACGTGCACTACTCCACTACTAGACCTCTACTAGTTTCCCCAACTGTTAGAACTAATCTAACTCACTATAACTCAGTTAGACTGAGTTGTTTAATTACAACTCAAAAGAACTCAACCTAAGCCCCTAAAATTTAAGGATCACTCTACATGACTCTAGATAGACTTCCAACTTGAATTTCCTAATTCAATTAAGTCAATTTAACTTAATTAACTATTACAAGTTACTATGAGAATAGAATTTTGGTTTAATTCACAATTTAATTCAAGGACAAATTAAATTGGAATTTCGTTTTGCTATTTTTAACATGTAGTTCATTTTTCTTTGATATTATCTCGTAGGTCCATGGTCATAAAAACACACAAAACCATTGAAAAATTGAGACCTAGGTGTGCCTTCTGTCATTTGATGGAACTGTTACCCATCGACAAAGTCTCCATCTCCTCGATGTGTTAACCATGACACACACCATTTTTTACCTCCACAGTGGAGCTTCCAGGATCAAGCCTGTGGGATGATTTGACAAAATTTTCAACAGTCAAGAATATCCATCTCCTATCTCCATCATCTTGGATAAAACTCTCAGTTCCTTATCCTTGCTAAATAACGTAGTGCAACTTTTCTTTCTCCTCCAAGTTAGAGTCTTCCAATATTTTCCTTCCACGATTTACCTTCTAGGAGTTTTCCTTCTATGGTTTTCCCTCTATTATTTATCTTTCAAAGATTTACCTTCTGTTTTTTTCTTTTAGGATTTTCCTTTTAAAAATTTTCCATCTAGTATTTACTTTCTAGTTTTTTTTTTCATTGTGGGGTAGTCCTTCCGAGATAATATCGTGCTCCTATTATCAACCACACGTGGTGCCTCTTGAGAGGTAACACATGTCCCTTGTATTTGGCCCATTAGGCCACCCAAAAACACCAAATATGTCAACAATGTGTCCTCCACACTATCACATCATGTTGATTTCATCCCATACATACATTATACTAACCTTAACATCTACGTTCACCTTTTTATCTTTTGGGGTAAATCTATCACGATCAGCTTTGAAATGGAGTCACCTATCGTTGGCCAATAAAATCTCTCTTTGCCACCACTGTTAGAAACATTTTCTCCTAATCCACCACTTAGCCGCTCTACTAAAAAGCTCTACTAACTCTATCTGGCTGCCAAAATTTGTCACCACTTTGACCCTAAGCCACATTTAACTCTGGCACTTTGACTTTGGTGAACTGACCTTTGACTAGAAATAACTTTTAATCCAGGAAGCCATTTTTTGACGTCAATATATCATTGAAAAACTCTTTTTCGCCACTATCCTACTATGCCACTTGTGTGAGCATATAATTTGATCAACTAAGATAGGAATTGCTCCAAATCCTGGGCATCTCTAACCAGCATAGGTATAAATTTTAGCTGCTTTGCATATTTTTCTCCTATGATGGTTCTCCATAAGAGACAATAGAAACCATGGGACACTCCCTAAGCTTGACACACCACGTACATCAATGTTACCCCGGTTACCATCACTTCTAGCTTAGTTGATCTTAATGCTATCTAGTTTGACAACACTGTTGGTTTGGTTATCATCAATGCCAACACAATTGATGCCACCAACCAACCTAGCAATGTCAATTGTCCAACAATATCCCCCTTTGACATTTATTGAAACACAACACTTCTCCACATTGATGGCCACTCCTCATGCTTCTTCCACACTTCTCCTTGCATGAGCCACCGATGGATTTATCTTGTTTGCATGAGCCATCACAATCTACTCTCCCCCTTTTGACATCAATGGAAAAGGGCTGCAAGTTGCTTCTTCTCCCCCTTTCAATTATTGACTTAGGTTCTTAGTGCTAATGTGCATTTTTCTCTGCAAAATCATCTTCAAGAACTAATATATTTTTGATGGGCCACTTGAAGTCTACCATTAAGCTCAACTACAATCATCATGAGAAAAGACATTAGCAAAATATTTCCTTGTGTCTTCTTGTATTTGTTGTTGTTTCTTTAGCAACTAGACGTTTATGATATGATCCCCCTGAAAATATACTTCCTATTATTTGAATGCCTCTAGTTCTAGATGAATTATGGTTGCTTGGTAAAAACACTTCTTTTCCAATGCATATTTTGTACCAATTCAAACAAAATTGATACACATCAAAATTTCTTATGGTAATGTTGTTGTTTCAAATACCAACCATGAGTGATGCATTTTGGATTACTCTTCCACTATTTCTATTGTTAAATTACCTTGCTTACTTTTCTTTAGCATTCTAATAATCAACTCTACCCCTAGTGAGATCATGCTTCTCCAAATAGTAATTGTTGCTTAAATTATACAAATTGCACCAAAATTTTGACAAATTGGATACTGTACAAGGAAAAATTCCATGAATCCTTCTCAAAAGGAAATTTCATTTACATAAAAGGTTACTCCATATGACCCACATACTACCGACTGACATAGCCATACCAATTGAAAGCTAAGGGACATACAAATCTTATACCAAATGTGTTCATGAACATAAGATCATTAGGCTTAATCAGATTCAAAACTTAATTTTAAATATGGGTATTAATGTTAAATATGGGTATTTCACCCAAGATGCAAACCTTTCATTTCCTAAATAATATTTCTTCCTAAGGCTAAAGATTTTTGCGTGCTACTTCTACTAAAGAAAATCCCCTAAACCAATGCCCTCTCTCTCTCTCTTTCTTTATTATTCTCATTATGTATGTCTTCTTTCTTCTTCTTGGGGATTGGTCCTGTGGACCTGACCTAACTATGCGCTTCTTGTCATTCTACATTCTTTTTCATCTCATCTTCTTCTCACACCATAATCTATTGTTGTATACACCCCTGAAACCATGTCAGTTGCACTCTCCTCTCTCTTGAAACGTTGATACACATGAAATAAACAAATTTATCACTGTAATTAGGAAGGAGACTTGACAATGCCTCCAATCTTTCAAATGCATCTCTCTATCTAATTCCTCCAATTTTTCTACATCTGGTTTATTTTTCCTCCCTTTGAGGCCATTCCCTTTTTTTAATAATTAGAAATAGAAGATCTACTCCCCATGAGTAGATTTCCCTCTTTTTTCTTCCACACATTCATTTGCTAAGTCCTCGTAGGAGCATTACCTTTGATCTTCTTCCTCACCCTTGTTTGGACTTCCCCTTGGCTACAACATAGAGCTACAATAGAAAGAAAACTTCAATTCATTAACAACAAATTATTGAAAATTGTTCACATGCAGAATGGAAATAAACTAGCTCAAGCAATGGTAGCTTATCTCTAAGAAGAAATGTGGTGGCTACATGCCTTCTAAACTATGTTACAATGAGGCTCAAAGGCTTATTTATTATTGATAAATAATGGAAACCCCTAAACATCCAAAAACCTAACCTTAGGAGATGAAGCGCTAAAATTCAGTTGACCTCGTTGGGGTATATCTATACATCAACTTCCTAAGGTTGTAACATTGACATACGATACCTCATTAGAAATATATATCTGGGGAATAAAAAGCATGATTGCAATCCCCTAAAATAAGATATGGGTTTACCCATTTTCCAAAACAATGTCATTTATGGCCTCATAAAGTGTCCAAAAGTTCAGGACCTAAAAAACTACCAAAAATAATAAATTGTGCTACAATGAAGGAAACTAAAAGAAATGATGCTGAGGGTCCAATTAGAATAGGTGGGTGGCCACCAATATTCACCTAGATCATTTCCACTAGAAACACGTGTCCTCTTGAGTGCATGTATTTCTTGATTTTGTTCATGGTGTTTTTGTATTGTTTCTATCCCAGTTTCACATATTATATTTGTGATTAGATAATGGATTATTGATCCTTGGGTGTTTTGATAAAAAGAGTTGAAAAGTATAATAAAACCTAGAACCACTGATTCACACCACCCCCTTACAGTTTTGAGATCACTTCCAACAATTCTCACATGAAAACCATGACTTTATATTGCATAATTGCATGATTGATTGTGGATCTACTAACAACATTATGTCACTACCTATTATGTAAGCTCTAAGATTGGAATGTAGAAAAAAATTATGAAATCGAAGAAACTATTTATGCAATTCTTTCCTGAAAGGTACTTTATTATGGGGAAATCAAATATTGTTTTTCTTAACTAAGATAATCCACCCATATTATAACAATTTTCACTATAATTGTTGTCAATATTCCATCTATGTATGGCATGATTGTTTTTTGTGATTGGTGATCCATGATTAAATAATATATCATGAGTTATGGAAGTTGCAATATATTACCAAATAAAGATGGTGACAAAAAATCTTCCATCATTTGAGAAGAAGGAATTATAAATGAAGCAAAATTATATTGATGTTGGAATTGGAATCTATGTTTTTTAACATGGAAAAAATTAACTATACTAGAAAAGAGACAAACTACACTTTTCAAGGATTTTGGAAAATGTTTTTGATGGTGCTTGTTAAATAGCTAGAATTGGAGTTAAAATTATTTTGAAAAGTTTAAATATTCTATTTATCCACTTCAATGAAACCTGAACTTCCATGCAATAATAAAGAATTTGAATATGAGTCTTTGATCCAAGGATTAATCTTGTAAATTCAAATGAAAGTCAAGCATTTGATAGTGTATTAAAATTTTGAGTCGATCATAAACCATATAAATAAGAGATACAAGATTAAGAAGGAAAGGTTGAAATTATATGCAAGAAGAGGTTGAGATGCTATTGAATCATTTAATTCATTTAATCCATTTAATATATTATTTTTCCTTCAGAAAAAATTAGAGAGTTTGACAAAGGAATATTTTTCCTTTTCAAAATTTTGGAATTAGCCCACTTATATTTATCATTGAACCTTTCTTCTATTTTCCATGTAATCTATTAAATTAGGAGGATTTAGGATAGATAGTGTCTTTGTATCCTTCTACGTATTTCCTATGATGTTGCATGTTGAAGGGAGAAAAAATCCCTACTTATTAAAAGCAAATGTAGTATTATTTCAATTTTGTAATTGTCATTGAGATATTGTTAATGTTGCTTCATCCATATTGTTTTAGATATTGTTAAACTTGTTATCTTTGGGATGTTATTACTAATTTCTCCCACAAATAACTATTGGTGTCCCATCTTATTTTTATGAATCTATTGTTCTTGATGTATCAAAGGATTTTTAAGCACATGATACTTTACAAACTCACTTCATATTAATGAAGCAATATTTTAAAGCTCTTTGATGACTTAACCATGTTATTTTCCTTTCATATTGCAAAAGCATAACTAATTTTGTAGTTACAAAATTTTAAGAGGAAGTAGACATATGTATTAGGAGTAAACGATATATATGAATTATTTTGCAGTTATATTATTTCCATTTTCTTTATATCAATGATATGATGTGCTTAACAATTAAACATGCTAAATGGGAGATTTATTGTGATATTAGTTGTTTTTTGTTTTTTTTTTGTTTTGTTTTTTGTTTTGTTTTGTTTTGTTTTTATTTTTATTTTTATCACTGACTCATTACATTTGTTTAAGATATAAAAATAATATTCCATGTATGAATAGAGGCCAACATTACAAAAAAGAAGGAGATTATTTCATGTTTCCTGCAATATTTTCTCTCAATGTTGGTCTCTTCATGAGGTTTGTAGGTAGTGGCTTCTAATCTAGTGCTTTATAGAATTATCCTTGCTTATAAAATCCATGTGTTGAATAAGAATATGCCAACACTTGCCCATACATTATTATAAATTTAGAAATTTTAGTGACAAGAACTTTTGAATTTTGTGACAAGTTGATATATTAAGGATTAAGAGGAAAACATTAGGATATGATGACAAAATAGTCACTTAATTTCATGAGCTTATTCTTGAGATAAAACAAAAATTGGTATACAAATATTAAACTCTTCACTTCTGTTAGTGTAAAAAATTTTGGAACACCCGGTGTTCCAAAAATACTTCACTTAAGTCACTAGGTGAAAAGTGACCCTAACGACAAGGTGATAAGTGTTGCCATCATAGATCTAAAACAAAAATAGAAAACTCGCAGTAAAAGATGATATAATCCAAAACAGAAAGTAGCAATATAAAGTATCTAGTATAATAACCTAATTGGAAAGACAATTTCAAATGAATTAATATTTTGTTGATAGCACCTGGTGAAGGAGATCTACATATTCGTCTGTAAGTCCCCCTCCATGGAATGGGTGCTTTGATATCCTTGACGCTTCAGAAAAATGATCTACTCTCTAAATGTGAAAAACCCAAACAAAAGTGAAGAACTCAAAATGGGAGTTCGAGAAAAATGACAATAATGTTAATGATGATAATGATAATGGTGAGGAATGAATGAAAAACACTCTTTATATAGAAATGTATGGAGTTAAACTCAAAATGGAGAATAATAAAATATTATTAACCAAATTCAGATCTAACTACTTGGAATATTGTATTATATTTATTGGAGAGGGAAAAAGTATTTAAAATGGTTAAATACCTTTATTTAAAAATAATTAACAAATTAAATGATTTATTAATTATTTCGTGAGAAAGAAGAAAGGTGTGAAATAAAAATAATTATTATGTAGTGATTTAAAAATTATTCTAATAACAAAAATAAGGAAATTCAAAAAAATAATGATTTATTTAAATATTCCTAAGTGATTTCGACAAATGTGACAAGGAATAACTTGCGACAAAAGGAATAAGCTAGTTAAAATATTGGAGACTTAAATCAGCAACAAAAGGATGTAAGGGAGTAGGAGTGACCATACCAGTTGGAGTTATGATAGTGGGGGTACCTTGGTTAGCACCTGGGTTCCTGTACCCCCAGGGGGTACCTTGGTTAGGACCTGGGTTCCTGTACCCCCATTGGTCATTGACATGATGGCTATGGGGTTCAAAAGACGTGCAATCGGAGGATGAACGAGATGAATTAGCAGAATCAATATCAAAATCATAATGATGACTCGATGGAGGACTCGAAGGATGAACTTGAACTCGATAATGTTAATGATGATGATGATAATGGTGAGGAATGAATGAAAAACACTCTTTATATAGAAATGTATGGAGTTAATCTTGAAATGGAGAATAATAAAATATTATTGACCAAATTCAGATCTAACTACTTGGAATACTTTATTATATTTATTGGAGAGGGAAAAAGTATTTAAAATGGTTAAATACCTTTATTTAGAAATAATTAACAAATTAAATGATTTATTAATTATTTCGTGAGAAACAAGAAAGGTGTGAAATAAAAATAATTATTAAGTAGTGATTTAATAATTATTCTAATAACAAAAATAAGGAAATTCAAACAAATAATGATTTATTTAAATATTCCTGAGTGATTTCGACAAATGTGACAAGGAATAACTTGCGACAAAAGGAATAAGTTGGTTAAAATATTGGAGACTTAAACCAATGACAAAAGGATGTAAGGGAGTAGGAGTGACCATACCAATTGGAGTTATGATAGTGGGGGTACCCTGGTTAGCACCTAGGTTCCTGTACCCTCATTGGTCACTGACATGATGGTTATATGGGATTCAAAAGAGGCATAATCAGAGGATGAACGAGATGAATTAGCAGAATCAATATCAAAATCATAACAATGACTTAATGGAGGACTGGGAGGATGAACTTGAACTCTATGGGAAGGAGTAATATGGACTAATGGGAACTGAGGATGAAGCCCTCGAATTCGATGTGACAAACTCCTTGGAGGCTCAATGGTGTCTAGACTAAAGAAATAATGATAGGAATAATAGAGCGAGAAATAGAAAGAAAACACCTAGTGCTGTGGTGTTAAGTATAAACTAACTATGTTAATGACGTTTATTCTAATACAAGCAAGCACGTCTTATCAAATAAAAATACCTCTAGCTTATAGGTGATCTGAATCATCAAACAATCCTAGATCTACTATTTCAAATGGCCTTCCAAAGAATATCTTACTTGACAGAATCTCATACCCGCAAGTAGAGTTGTACAAAGAAAGGTGGTATAGAGGACTAACTGCTTCCCATAGCCAATCCTATAAGGTGCGTTCCTAAGATTGGTCACTATGGTTACCTTCATCCCACAGGGGTAGTCGAGTCTTGAGATTCTTGGTAGTCAACCACCGCATAGAATTTGTGCCACTGGTTGGGTAGCTTGTAGGAGAACCGCTCGCACAATTACTTAGCCTAACCCCCTCTGAATTGGGTTTCTGAGACACTCAGGCTTTGACCATGGGATTTTGAATGATTTTAATCTCCCTAATATGTTAACTTCTATGTCTCAAATAAAATCGACCGATGGGTGTTATTGGAAGCCTATCCCACCAATTCTACACCTACACTATAAATATTGTTTGGTCCTAATGCCCAAGTGGGCTTAATCTATGTGTGTTGATTTATTAAGGTTTAGTGTTTCAAGTCTTGGCTTGGCAATGTTAACCAAGATCATGTTCTCTTAAGTTGTAAGTGTGTGAAAATGATGTGTCAAGTCAATG
Source organism: Pinus taeda (assembly GCA_000404065.3). Classification (NCBI taxonomy): domain Eukaryota; kingdom Viridiplantae; phylum Streptophyta; class Pinopsida; order Pinales; family Pinaceae; genus Pinus; species Pinus taeda. The sequence goes on along the minus strand of APFE031397430.1, from coordinate 38,964 downwards.
AGTTCATTAAGCATGTTTCATGATGCGATATGCTACTGAAAGTAAAATGTTGAAATACTGTAAAGAAACATGAAATGAGAGAAAAATAAAGAACCAATCAAGCACACACAACCCCACTCACATGGGCCACTAAGCAGTTAAACAAGAGAAGGAAAACAAGCTACTCAAAGACACATAAAGAGACAAAAAATGTATGATGTCAAGGGATTGGGATCTAAAGGCTCTAAGCTGTTGAAAATGGTGCAAACATATAGCAAAAATCAGAGGTGAAAATTACCGTAAAGGATAGTTGTCAAGCTCAAAGACCCAGGATGCTCAAGGGTTTCCTAAGTGGGAATAGGAAAACCTAAACTCTAAAGGGAGAAAAGGTGAAATAAGCTTATTCAAGAGATCTGAAAAAGTAATGGATCAAATCTAAAAAATAGTAGTTGTAAATAATTTAATAAAAGTGGTTGACTAAATTATTTTCCATAATGAAAGTAATTTTACTGTGGTAAAATTAAATCTACATGGCATATTTCGATCCACCTAGTTAGAAATGGCTAGGTGATCATTTTTTAGTGATAACAACTTCAATGAAGCTCAAAATTAAAAGATAATAATTAAAATATCAACTGTAAATCCCATCATTGTGTGAATCATTTCTAGCATTTTCTAAGCTTGTAAATCAACATGTTCAGGGAGAATGAAGGTCCAAATATCTCTAGTATTTACGTATTTACATTGGAAAGAAGTGTGCACTTTATAAAACTAAAAAAAAACATGTTTCGTACTTGTAATACCATCAATTTTGTCCCCAAATTAATAATTTATGTTTGTAGATAATGGAAGGCCTGAGATACTAACAATGTAATAACTTTTTAATGTTAGTAATGAAAATACACCATTGCATGTAGATAAATAAGTAGATGAGTTATAGGGGGCTATGATTCCACTAGAATGGGGGATATGTAGACAATCTAGACCAAATTACAATAGTTTAGCAAATACATATGTTGTGCTAAAAAGGAATTACATGAGCTTCTTCGGGGGGACACACATGTATCATTGTGAGAATTCATATATTATTGATCCAAGTGGATATTGGTGGCCATCCTACTATTCCACTTGGAGCCCCACCACTATCCCTTTTAGTTTTTTAGTTTCCTTAATTGTAGCACAATTTACTATTTTTGGCATCTTTTCGGCTCCTGAACTTCTCGAGCCTTTTTGAGGCCCTAAATGACACTTTTAGGGAAAACAAAGATTGTATGCCAAAGTTACGACCCCGAGAAATTGATGTACCATTTTAACCAAATGGGGCCCACAATTTTGGAGCTTCATCTCCTAGGGTTAGGTTTTTGGATGTTTAGAGTTTTCCATTGTTTCTCAATAATAAATAGGCCTTGGAGCCTCATTGTAACACAGTTCAGAGGCATGTAGCCACCACATCTCTTCTCAGAGATAAGCTACCGTCACCCGAGCTAGTTTATTTTCATTTTGTTTATAAGCACATTTCATTATTTTGATACTAATGACATGAAATGTTATTTCTGTTACATTTCTCTGTTTATGGTTATATTTGTAATTTGTTGTGTTCTTGTTCAAGTGTGGATTAGTGGTATCAGAGTGCTCTGCACTTTCATTTCTTCTCTTTGCATGTTCCCAATGATTTCAGGGTATAAGGAGTTATGCCTCGATCTGGTTGAACCTTTGCAAGACCAACCACGTTGGCCTCCCATGGCAGAAGAAAATAAATACATGGGGGTAGGTGATATTTTCACAATATTGCTCGAGGAATCCCCTGAGCGACATAGGAATGCGATGATGGATAAATTTTCTGAGATTCTTTCACGTCTACCCATAGGCAACGCATCTTCATCCAACATCCACTCTAGAGGTTCCGCTCCTTTTAATGTAGAAGTTAACTTTGATATTCCCATATTTGAGGGCCAAATAGATGAAGATGTCGTAGATAAATGGTTGAATTTGTTGAAGGATATTTTTTAGTTCATTACTTTTCAATTGGAAAAATATTACTTTTTCACTTCTCAAAGCCACCTCACATGTCAAGGACTGGTGGGAAACCTCTTGTGAACAAAAGGATGAGAGGGAATCCTCACTATTTTCAATTGCATCCACTTGGGATTCTTTCCAAGATTCCATTAAGGAACAACATTACTGTGTCGAGACCTATGAAGATAAATACATAAAGTGGAACACACTATGGCGGGGAAGGGACCAAGATGTGCCTGAGTTCACAAATATTTTCCATACTCTCCACACTAAGTTGGGTATCAAGGATTCAGAATGGAATTTGGTACTCAAATATCGTGGTTGTCTACATAGGTACATCGAGGATGTGATGGATTTCCTGGACATCTCCTCTCTCGACACAACATACCAATACATTGTCACAATTGAGCATAAATTTAAACAGAAGAAGTGAGATGTTGGATCTGTGAATTTGAACCAAGGAAAAGGTGCCTACAAACCATAGAGAAAAGGCCAAATCTAAGGCGGGGTGACCCAGGACAACTCGCCGAAGCCGCAAGAAAGGAACAACACCACGAATACAAAGAAGGACATAGAAAAATGGTATGAGTTCTATAGGAGCTCCACTCATAGCACAAGTTAGTGTTGGGCCAAGGAATCACTGCTAGCTGAGCTGAAGTCTTATGAATCAGATGCATGTTCTAACTCTAAGTAAGGAATGGAATAGAGGAATGACAAAGGGAATAAAATCATTGACTCGGAGCCCATTTCCACCATGGCCACCACAAAAAATCTAGAAGAATGAGCCTGAAGATCTAGAGGAGGGGGAAAACCTCTTCCACTCATAGATCTGGGTGAAATATTCTCTGTTGTAGTTCATTGTCAATAGCGAGAGCCAAAAGAACCTCATTTCAATATACTTCATGAAACGGTTGGGCCTACCGATGACAACACATCCACAACCATACATCATCAGGGGGCTTCACCAAGAACAAGATCTTTCCGTCAACCATCAGTGTCACCTTCCCTACAGCCTCAAGCCCTTCATGGATGAGGTATTGTTTGATGTTTCTCCTCTTGAAGTTTGTGATGTATTATTAGGACAACCATACTTGTGGAAGCAACATGTTGTATATGAGTCTAGACCTCACTCTATGATTATTACTTTGGGAAATAAGTTGTATAGGATACCATAGGTATCCCTTGCTACCATCATCTCTTTGATCACTGCAAACAAATGTATTAAGATTATTTCCTAGACCAGGGAATTTTTTTCCTTATGATTCACCCTTAGGGCAAGAAGAAGGTTGTGGCCATGACTTCCAAACAGGGCTCCTCTGCACAACATTAGCAGATGGACAAGGTTTTCGAGGAGTATAAGGAAATTCTTGCCTCACCTATAGGGTTTACTCTACACTGTCAGGTCAACCACTCCATCAATCTAACCCAAGGCGCACCGCTTCCCAGTGGACCGATCTATTGATGCTCTGCTCTAGAGAACAATGAGATCAAGAGGCAAATTTTGGAGTTGTTGCAGAAAGGGCACATCAGGCCAAGCTCATCACCATATGGGAGCCCAATTATATTGCTACAAAAGAAGGACGATATCTGGAGACTCTATATTGACCATCAGGTGCTGCAAAATATCATTGTCCAGAATAGATACCCAATCCCATGGATTGTTTACCTTCTGGACTATCTCAAGGGGGCTAAATATTTTAGAAAGATTTACCTGAAGTCTGGTTATCACTAGGTGCCTATTGAACCCTCCAATGTGTGGAAGACTTCCTTCAAATCCAAGGAGGGCCTTTTCGAATGGTTTGTCATGCCTTTTGGTTTGACGAATTCCCCCACAACCTTCATGAGATTGATGGAAGACATGTTTTAACCCTTCACCAATGCATTCATGGAGGTGCATTTAGATGACATATTGATCTTCATCAAGAGTTGGGAAGAGCACCTCTACCATATTTGACAGGTACTTCAAACACTCCAAAAGCATAAGTTGTGTGCCAATTCAGAGAAATGCACTTTTGGCATGACCCACGTTCAATATCTAGGGTACATCCTTGATGAGCGGGGTTTTCTTGAGTACCTAGCCAGGATACAATTCATTTGGGATTTGCCAACCCAAACCACTCTAACAGAACTGCATAGCTTTCTGGGTCTTGCCAAATTTTAATGCGGGTTCATGTTGGGATTCTATAATATCACTTGTCCCTTAAGTCAATTCACGAAGGAGCAGAGAAAAAGCAAAGTTTTTTTGGTTTGAAACCAAACATAAGGTGTTTTCCGAGTTGAACATCACCTATGCTCTGCACCAGTGCTCACATTACTAGACCCACAACAACCATTTGAGATTAAGGCAAATGCCTCTGACTATGATATTGGTGTAGTTCTTACTCAACAGGGGCATCCAATGGCTTACAACAATGAGACACTTTTAGACACAGTCCGAAAGTATCCCACTTAAACAAAGAAATGTATTCCATTGTGCAGGCCTATTATCAAGGGAAGCATTACATTATGGGGAAGGAAATGGTCATCAACAGAGACCATTGACCCTTATACCTCATACAGACACAAGGGAAGTTACAAAATGATTGCCACACGAAATGCTACACACACTAGCAAAAATTCCATTTAAAAATTAAGTACAAGAAGGGAAACACCAATAATGTTGCAGAATTCCTCAGCTGACCACCAGTCATGGCACTGATCATTGTGCTCGACTCCTGTGGGCACGAGACTTGAGGGTGGTTGCATCTTTAGGAGAGTGATCCAGAATTCGGTAACGCATACCAGACACTCCTCGAAGGTAGGAAAGATCCAAATTTTCACATCCAGGATGCACTGTTCTGCCACCCGGGACATTTTTTTTCCTTCAAGAGAGTGTGCCAAGATTATTTGGGAGGCACACTATAGTCAAGGCAATGGAAATTTTGGAGTAGAGAAAACAATGGCAGCGATGTAGAAGTATTTTTATTGTCCAAACCTTCATCGGGATGTTGGGAGGTACATTAAATCTTGCACTCCCTATGCCATTTCTAAACCAGCCATCAAGAATCAAGGCCTATATATTCCTATTCCTACTCCTAGTTGACCTTGGGGATCCATTTCCATGGATTACATGTTAGGCCTGCCTTCTATTAAGCACAACAGTGACTACGTTTTCACAGTCATTGACAAATTCTCTAATATAGCCAATATGGAAGTCTCCAAGAAGAGTATCACAATAGAGACCACTGCTAAGGTATTATTTGAGCAAGTGTGGGAACACTTTGGGATCCCATAGCCCATTGCCTCTGATCGGGACAACAGATTCCAAATTTCATTTTGGTCAAGTCTCTAGTTGATGCTGGATACCAAGCTCACTAACTCCATGACTTTTCCATTCCCAAATGGATGGCCAAAGAGAAGTCGTCAACAGGATGATCATACACATTTTGTGCATGTACAACTTGAAGCATCCACACACATAGGATGAAAGCCTCCCCTATGTCCAACACAACTATGACATACCTCTCTACATGTCAATGGGCCTCAACCCCTTTCAGGTAGGGTTGAGATTTTAGCCATTATATCCTATTGATGTGGCCATACCATTTCTAGCTACTCAAGCAAATTCGGTTCATGTCCAATCCAAAGCAAACAGGGCTAAAAGCTTTATTAAGCACATTCAACACATCATCCAACAAGTCCATGATATATTGGACAAATCTAATGCTAAGTATAAGCACCACCATGATCAGCATCAAGTGTCACACAAGTTCCAGGTGGGCGAAAAAGTTCTGCTACATTTATAGAAGGAGTGCCTCGCTAGACCCCATCACAAGCTTCCCCTGCTCTGATATGGGCCATACACCACCACCAAGGCTATAGGGGGTAATGCCTTCGAGCTCAGCATTCCATTGTTCCTTGGTACACACCCAGTGTTCAATCTAGACATCCTTGAGTCATACATTCCACCATTTTTGGACACTTCTGACATTGCAGAACAACTCACACCAATAGTGCTAAACCATACTGCCTGGAATATGCCACAACTAATTGGTTCATGGACATAGAGATTAAAAACACTTTCCAATAGAATATCCAACTATGTCAGGTTGTCAAAGATATCCAACTCCTGCACCAAGGCAAGTGGCTAATCAAGGACCAAGTTCAGTAGAAGTTTCCACATATCATGGAGGCACTCAATGTAATGGGGACCATTTTTTCCTAGGGGCGAGGACTCATCTAGTTTGATATTCGTGGTTGTTGTGGCTTTCCCCAACACTAGGAGCAGGGTTGCTTCTAGGGATAGGAAAGCTTCCTAAAGAAAACCTCTAGGTTGATTATAGACTAATGCCTAAGACATCTAAACTACTACTCGCACGTTAGTCTTTGGAGCTTGCGACACTAATATTTTTCTATCATGAATAGTTGGAAAGGATTGGTTCAGAACCACCTATGAAGAACACTGTAAGAAATAGCATGCGTGTAGGATTCCAGAGGGAGTAATACACAAACGGTGGGGGCCAAAGAGGTATGTAGTGCCTTTTAAAACCTTATCACCATATCAATACAGGCATTCTTTATCCAAGATTTGATTAAAATGAATTTGCATAAAATGGAAATATATCTAGCTACTACTTACATGAAATTTGAGGATAATTTTGAGCACATAATGAAATACTAAGAGAGAGAAATGTACTACAAATCAAGGAGTTTGGAATCACAACAATTGTTCCATTAAATTCTTTAACAGAGTTCATACATCAATATTTATACAATGCATTTGTGAAGCAGGAAAAGCATCCACTTAGAAGTTTCTTCCCCAAAATTCTGAGCCCTTGTTAAGTGTTTCTTCCCTCCATTTATCTGGAGAGGGGAGATTTGAACAGTCGTTACAACAAAATATCTCAGTTGAGCCTCAACTGTCAGATCAACTAGTTGTCTCGGAATGGGATGGATCTATGGCCTAGAGATGATTGCAAAAGATTTAATTTCTTCATTAAATTGTAACAAGGTACCTAATGACAATACAAGTCAACAATTAGATGAAAATTCCAGCAAAGTATCTCCATGCCCATCCCTAGGATTTCCTTTGATTAGGTGAATGCTTGGTCATGATCTTCCTCCTCTAGTACTCGGTTGGTTCCTATCACTTCTTCCTTTACTACTTGAATCGCTCATTCCCTAGAGCTAGGAGTGGGTTGACTATGCATTTCAGGCCATGGCACAAAAACATAGGTCATCTTGGCTGTACTTCATATTCCCTCTACATGGCGCACCATGCTTAATCATTAAGTATGTGTTGACCATGATTTATTTTCACAAGGGGCTTTACGGGGTCAGCCAATACCAATTTCTGAATGCTCCATACCCTTCTTAAATGTCTCAGCAGCCAACCCACCATGTATTTAAAGCCTTATATTCCATCATTAGGCAGTTATTTCATAGGAATTTTATATTAAAATACCTCATAGAATGACACATTCTAATCCACTTTAGCCCCTTCCCCCTTTTTCATCATATGACCAGGGGCTTTGACCAGGCACTTAGTCCTTGGGCACTAAGATCTTTGGCCGCATATCTGGGGGAATCATTCCTTTGTTAAAAAAATCTCACTAAGAAGCAAAATCCTTGACCTTTCCACTTGATATCCCTTGCAAAATTGCGAGTGTTGATTTCGAATTGGTCCCACCCAGAATATTGCAGTCAACACATGAGCAGTTTCCAAGTTGCGCCATTGGGGTGACTTCTAGAAACTTGTGATTTTTGGTCACACTTTACACTTAGCCCTTGATTTCCTACTTCTGTTATGACTATGGGCTAGCCCCCATATCAGAGCCCTCCACTTTGAGGTCCATTATCATTGAATTCCCCTTGATGCATAATGCGTTGCTACTCCTGATCATCGATTTCTCATTGGCAATGTCATGACTACCACATGCTGCTTCCCGAGGGGTTGCATCTATCACCCAAATATGTCCCCATACGACCCCTAAAAATGCCAGATCAACATGCCACGTGTCCTCTGTACTACCACGTGATGGTGACATCAGTGCCCCTATGTCTCTACCGAATCTATTAGAATTTTTCCATGTGGACACCCTAGAGGAGAGATAAAATGATTGCCTACCCCTCGTTTTGTGTTAATTTCCTTTGTCATGCTTTTCGAAGTGCTCCCTAAAATTATACACTATTGTCTCTTTTCTTGCCTATTTCTTTAGGGTGGTTATTTGCAGACCGTTGGGACCTTCGATCATTGATTTTGTGATCTCCTATGTTGTCGAGACTATGAATGCCAATTTGTAATATCAGTGGTCATTGGTTGCCAATTCACATTGTTTCTACTAGTCCTCTGATGCTTGTGATCGCCGATATGTGGGATCACAAAAAAATTTGCCTTTGATATGCATTGTTCACCATGCTTTGAACCTCTAATCACTGATATTAATGATCGTTGATTTCCTATTGACAATTTTCACCTAAAATATCATGTGCTACACCTATGATCGACGGTTTATGGGATTCTCTCTTAAGGCCTTTTCTCCTTGGGTTAAAGTTTTCAAGGGAAACTCTGATTTGTTATAAATTCTTATTCTAGGGTCCATTTGAGGGTTTCTATATGTCATTGCAAGGCTAATTTTGAGATTTACCCATTGGAGGAGGTATGATCAATATTTGAATGCTTATGTAACCTTGAATATGGTTGCAAACTTTTCTACCCAATTGAACCCTTTTAATAGCTGAAGATAAGATTTGTAGAGGGTGACAACATTGGCTACACCTAGGGACAATGCCTTGCTGGCAAGGTTTTGAGAACTTGCAGACTAGTGGCCTTCTATCCCCTGGGCATGGAGTTATTATGTTCAAGTATATATAAAAGTAAAAAATAGAAAAATAAACGACTAAAATTATAATTGATTTTTTTTACAATGTTTCACTAGTATGTACAATGGGTGAGGGATGGACCTTTTTAATGGTGGAAGTATACTTTGAAGAACTGCCCATTTATAGGCAACTAAAGCATTTCACCATCCAAGTTCTCTAAGAAGAAAGCTTTGTTTCCCTTTCTCTCAGCAACCTTGAAGGGCCCAAAGCACACGGGGTCAAATATCCCATTTTTTCTTTTATCTTCTCTTCTTGCATCCCACCTTAAAACCAGATCTCCTGGATGAAGATGTTTTTCTTTGGCCTTCCTATAAAATAGGGACTTCATATTTTGTTGGTAGTTATCCAACCTGTAACTCACTTGTTCACGGGTCTCCTAGAGTTCCACCAATTGATTTATCCTTATGGCTAGAGAGTCAGGTTCCTATTCTGCATATTGTAGCATCTTAGCCACTGGCATAACAAGATGAATGGGGAATACACCATTTCCCATAAACCAACTCAAAAGGAGATTTACTAGTGGATGTTTTTGGAGTGACCCAATTTTCTCATAGACATAATTTTAGCTGAGAGTCCCAATTCCTCTAGCTTTATGCAATTGTCTTCTTGAGGATTCTCACCACTGTTTTGTTAGAAGAATCATCCAACCCATTTCCTTAGGAATAGAAAGTGGTGGAATGGATAGTTGTGATGTTATATTTCTAACAAAAGGTGTTAAACTTTGTAGACTTGAAGCACATGGCATTGTGAGTCACAATCTTTATAGGGCACATAAACATGGCCAAGATATTCTCCTCCAAAAATTTCATAACCACATTGTTAGTTGCATTCTTTGCTAGGACTGCTTCTACCCATTTGGTGAAGTAGTCTGTGGAAGTGAGGATCCACTTGTGTTGACCATTGGAAGGAGGATGTATTTCCCCAATGAATTATAGTCCCCATTTTTTTAAGGGCTCTTCTATAATAACATGGATTAAAGGGAGTGGAGCTAATCTTTTTCTTCTAAGCAAATACTTGAAACTACTAATAGGCCTTAACATAAGAATGGAATTCTCCAAATAGCTTGGGCTAGTAGAACCCTTCTTCAAGTATCTTATGCACAATGGTCTTCCGATTGTAGTCCCCCCCATAAAATCCATTATGGAACTCATCCATAACACTTTACATTTTTATTTCAATGAAACAGAGAAACAACACTCCCATTAGGTCTTTCTAGTACAGTTGCCGATTAGATATAACAAACTTATGGGCTTGAGCCCTCAATGCTTTATACTTGGATCTCTCCACCTTTGTTGGGAATCTCAAAAATAGTAAATAGTGGATGATATTTTGGTACTAGGCTGAAGTTTCATATTTGATATGCATCTTTTGGACTACGGTCTAGATCATGGGCTATTTCCTCCCTTTACCCTCTTCTGCTAATAAATTTATCCCTAGTTCCTGACAATTTGACTCTGATAGGATTTTAGCCATTTCTTGTCCTTTGATGAACTTTATGGGTCTTACATCCATGTCATACTACTAGATTCTTGCAATCCACTTACACTCGATGTCTCCTTGCACTAGGATGTCCTTCACTGCTGCTACTGGGACATAAGCCATGATGCTCTAATGTAACACATATACTCTAAAAGCCTTTAAAGATTTTAGAAGATCATATGATTGTTTTTCCAATACATTATATTTTAGTTCAGCATCCTGCAATGGCTGGCTAAAAAAAGCTATGGGTTTATCATGGCCTTCCCTATTTTTATAAAGTAATATTGCAACGATAGTATGGGGGGGGGGCAAGAAAATATATAAAATGGCCTCGAGCATTTTGATATGACTAGAACCGGAGCCTCTACAAAAAATCTTTTGATTCTAGATAATGATTCTCGTGAATCACAACCCCACTTTACCTCAATTTCCTTTTTAAACATTTCAGTAATGCCTTTCACCATTTCCACATAGTTAGGCATAAACCTTGTTAAGAAATTAATCCTCCCTAAGAATATTAAGACCTCTTTCTTATTCCTTGGCAGTGAAATATGACTGATATCCTCGACTGAATTTCAATCCATCGTAACCCCTTCCTGCATTACAATGTGCCCCAATGGCTTGCCTCCGCTTAAAGTGAACTGACATTTCTTGGGATTTAAGGGCAATCCATACTTTCTTCACTTTTCAAAGGAAATCCTCAGTTGTTCAATGTGTTCTTCATCTGTTTTGTGGAAAACAATGAAGTCATCTAGGTATGCAAGCACAAACATGACTTTTTCTCCCACAAAGGTTATGTCCATTGCCCTCTAGAATGCTTCTCCTTCATTTACTAAGTCAAATGACATCATGAAAGTTTCCTAAGGAGTCATGAATGCAGTTTTCTACACTGCCACTTGGTTTTATCCAGAAACACCATCCATCATTGACATCCTGACAGAGCCAATTACCTTTTGTAAAATGTGGTCCATTTTAAGCAATGGGTAGTTGTCCTTCAAAGAAGCTTTGTTAAGGTTCCTAAAGTCGATGTACAGTATGATTTCTCCACTCTTCTCCCTAACATGAACAATATTTCCACCCATTCTAAGTATCTCAGGAGTACAACGATATTTTCTTGAAGAAGCTTCTTCACTTCCTTATCGATGGATGGGATGAGAAGTGGATTGATCTGTCTAAGTTTTTCCTTATAGGGATTCATGTCATTCTTTAGGGGAATCTTATCTTGCATAATATTGACACCAAAAGTTTTCAAGTGATCACAAGACCAAGAAAAACATCTTGATAATATTTGAGGAGATTTAAATACCTTTGTTTGTAGTGCTGGGGGATCTTGGTGGATAACTTGACCAACCGGTGTTCATCCTTTGAGCCTATGTTGTAGTCTGCCATGTGTTCCTTAGCTTCCTATTCAAAATTATTTAAAGATACATCATTTGGTTTGAATATCCTTTCCAAAGGAAGTAGACCCCATGGAATGTTGTTTCCCTCTAACTGTGAAACCTTCTTTTCATTGATTCTTTCCTCCCATGTAGTTGGCCGCTCTTCTGTTATTTCTTCCTCTTCTCAATAAATCACAGAGTTTTCGAACTCCTCGATGACCTCCATGAAATTCTTGATCTACTCATCATCCTGAAATACTTTCTAGTGTTACACATTATCCAGCACTGAGGGTCTATATCTAAGCAGATGATTTTGTGGCAGCTTGAAGTTGCTGGTAGCAATGGTTAAATAATCATCCATTCAATTTCCTTCTCTTGGAAGGAATTTTATATTGAAAGCTAAGAAGAAATTTTTTATCAAGTCCCAAACCTCATTCTTGTAGGCCCTCAAACGAGGGTGTTTGGTTTGGAATTGATATTTGATCTTCTTGAATACTAGTTTAGAATCTAAAAATACTATGAGGCAATCAATATTTAGATTCTTTGTCACTTGTAGGCCTAGTAGTGTACCTCATATTCTGCACATTGTTGGTGGCCTCAAACTCCAACTTTAAAGATTGAGGAATTAAGTTACCTTTGGGAGATATCGACAAAACTCCTGCCCCATTTTCATCTTTTGAATTTTCCCCATCAAAATACAACTTCCACACTTTGCTAAATTCTTTGAGCAGCGTGTCCAATTGGACTACACACTATATATGTGTTTCTTCTAGGATGAATTCATATTCTTCTAACCTGAAGTGGGAGATGTCTCTTTCTATTGTATACACATGATCATTGTCTGAAAAATAATCTTTGGTGATTGCGTTAATGAATCTAGACTCCCTGTATAGCCTCCTTTCCTCCCCACCAAATATAGGAATGGTAGAACAAGTCAGATCGAGCTTGATGGGCCCTCCAATATTAGATCCCCAAGATCTTGACAAACGAATACCAAACCTTGCTAGGATATCAACAACTACAATATCCATTACCACACCTTTTGCTAGAATCTGGGCCAAATTAACCACCATGTCCTTGATCATGCCCAAGCACCTGACCCTCTTAGAGTAAAAGGAATGGAGATCCTTATGGGACTTAGTTATCTCTAGACACAGTTTCTTCGTTAGGGATAATGGCATTAAATTATGAGAAGCTCCAAAGTCTAACATGAAATTGTGAAGCAAGAGGTTGTGTACTACCATAGTTACATAGAAAGGTGGGGTGGTGTTGTGCTATACAACAACCCCCCATTTCTAAAAACTTTTGCACAAAATTTCTAATTAGAAATGGATCCCTTTTTAAAATAAACTTAGTGAGATTTGTGATTTGATGAATAAAATTGGTATTAACCTCATTATAAGAAAAACCTTTAACAAAACGCCCGATGTAAGTAATTCATTTTGTAAAGCCTTTTGAATAAATTATAAAGTGTTCCTTTGAAAAATATTATAAATAATTCTACATTGCGATAAAGCGATCAGAGATCATGTATCACAATGACAAAGGGATACACCTAAAAAGGTCCTCATAAAATCCTCTGATTCGATAAAGGTAATCACAATCAGAAATCAGAGTTGTTATATGACAAAGGAGCTAAAACACAAGCTGAACCACTGATTGCGATCAATAAATAAGGGGCGCATCTCAAGAAGAAAACATTCGTGAAATGGTTTGCATGCATAATTATTTCAAAAAATAATAAATCAAATCAATTCAATGAAAACATACTCTGCCTTATTATAATATTGCCTTATCGCAATCAGAGACATTCGTCTCAAGTGATGAAGCCTCGCCCTTTGGAAACTCCTGATTGCGATTTGTGATTTATCGCTGATCACCAACCGGTAAAATCCAAAGACACACTTGAGATAATCATTCAATATATGATCGAGGAGATGGGTATTTATGATATTTATTCATCATGATTGGCGGCTTGAATGGTTATTAATTTCATAGTTAAGTGTAAATCCTTCAAATATTTCACTCGTGATAGTCCTTAATAGCGTTCAACTTATCATATGTCAATTGCCTTAATTTTGCTCATTTTCATATTGGCTTTTAGCGGCAATATCCCTGTGTTACTCTTTGTAATTATCTATGTAGAGTTTCTCTGAACTCATGAATCTGGAGAAGATGGGGAAGAAATCTAAGAAGGCCAAGGCAACTCCTGTAGCTAAAGAACCAGAACCGATCAAGAAGGGACTAATATCATATTCAACATGCCTCAGTCCGGGAAATGCGAGCTGGGAAAGTATCTACAATTTGATAGAAGCAGAGGAGCCCGAAGAATTGGAAGAGGAAGCCACAATCGATTCCACCAGTGAATCAGAAGGAACTCTCAAAGAACTAGCATGTTAATACCTTCACAGGATAGCAGCACGGGCCAAAATTTTGCCATACACTGATGTGGTAAGATGAGCCGTCTAGAAAATCACAACTTCAGTCAAAACATTTTCCATGGCTGATGGAAGAATATTTGGGTTATTTAAACCTAAAGATCTCAGGCAAATGTACCATCTACCTCCGCCTGAGAAGAATTATAACAAGGCATTCCTGGAAGCATTTGCAAAAGAAAATGACTTGGAATCTAATCCGATCAAACACTAGAGACATTTCTCGGAGAAACATAAGCACGAGTCATCGGGTAAGTATTCTGCTGATTCATTAGCCTCTCTTTACTGCTATGCTAACGCTATGATGTGTATATTATGGGGAAAACATGATTCTACAAGATTTACTATAGATATGGTCCTGTTAATGGAAGCTACGATTCACGGTTATGTTATGGATTGGGAAAATATTCTATCTGATAGAATAGCCAATGAAATACTAGAATTTAGAAGGAAATTGTATACAACTTCCCGGATCATTCCTCCTTTTTACTACAGTGCATATATTCTTGACATCATTTGTTTTAATTCTGAATACCCCGTACTCGGATGGAAGTGGACTTCCCAAGATCCTAATCCTATTCATATCTATCACAAACAATTATGGAAGGCCCACTATAATAATCATTTGTACAGAATTTGCAATGGTTTTGTCTTACCTGTATATTATTCTATCTTCAATAAGCCTGCCCCTGGGATATCTCAAGAAGCAACAATTTACCTAACAATAGTGGGTAGGTGGTTCGGAGAAGAGAAATTCACTTATGTAAGGCTTTTTGGCAGTCTTACCAAACCCCATGTACTTCCTCTATATGTTCCTAATAAACTGTTAGCCTGAGAGTTAGCATATCATATAATAGTTGAAGGAATGTCAAAACCCCTGAGGGATTCCGAGAAACATATGTGGCCTACATTCCCCCTATGGTGTGGTGTTTTTACCTTATATGATTATAAACATGCAGAGAAAGAGGTAGAGAAGATTCATATGCTAAATCTTGCCACCATTTCGAATAGGCAATATGACCCAAGGAAGGTTGCATATAATGTTACTTCTCAAGCTAAATTTACCATATTTGATCATGAAGAAGATGACTTTGATGATTTGTTTACTTCAGCTGAAATATTTTATCGAGTTAAAGGATTGGCTAGAATCAAATATGGAGAAGAGGGACTAGAAAAATTCAATAGGCTCAGAGCCCAGAGGTTGCAAACGTTGCCTTTGGATCTATTAGCTACAACCCTAATAGTTCAGCCACACAGTTAAAGTAAACAACAAGCTACTGATAATACTCCTGTATTGGAGAAGGTTCCTGAAAAGGAAAAGTTGTTAGAGTAGGAGCAGAGACAAGAAACAAGTAGCGAACCCCTTGATTCAAGCATTCATGTTGATCCTAAACTAATCAAGGAATGGCAGTAATTTGATTCTATCATTAGTAATACCAAGAGCATTCAAGGATTCAACACACCTGAGGTGATGACTATTCAGAAGTCAGTAATCAATACAGTTTCGATAGAAGGAACAAGTAGCCCACCCATGATCCATAAGGATGTAGAAATAATACTTGAAAATCCCTCTGATAAAATTGTTCTACACATAGAAGAGATACCACCATTAGATGTCTTCTATAGCCCTAAGCATAGGTGCTGTAATCAAAAGACAAAGGAAAAAGAGGAAAAATGATCACTCCTCTTTTAACTTCACAAACGGATATGATGAATGTGGCGTGGAGAGAGGAAATTAATCATTCTAATGATCTCACCAAACTTTCTTAGTATGTTGGAGCATACACAACGACCACAATCGATAAAGCATCGGAGGTTAGTAATCTACTAAGAGAAAAAGACCAAGCAATCAGTTTGCTAGAAGCATAGGCACAAGAGAAACAGAAGAAGATAGAATAGCTGGAACAACAATTAGCAGTCCAGAAGCAGCTAAATGAGTAGTTGAGTGAGCAATTTCTCAAAGAAAAGCAAAGGATTTATGAGCAAGCAATTCATAAGCAATAGGAGTTATCCAAAGCATTGAGTAAGTTGAAATTATTAAATGAACAGCTGATTAAATAGAAGGAAGAACAAATCAGTCAACTAAAAGTTCAGATAGAAAAATTCAAAGAATATACTCAAGTGGGAGAATTCAAATCGAAGGCTCTACAAATTACCAGGGCATTGTCTAGTCAGTTGAGTCTATTATGTCATAATATCTCACTGGTTCTTCCTCTGTGTGAAATTTCATCAACCATGGTTGACAAATTAGTAAATGCAAGACTGGACTTGGAAAAAGCAGATGAAATATTAACAAATTTTCTCTCTTGGCAAGAATCTACAGAGGGAAAAGCTACTAATCTACCACATATTCTAGAATCGCATAAAGAAATTCTATTTACTGAATGGCAATCTCAGCTAATGAAGGCTGAAAGAGAAACATCAAGATGTAGATCGACAACAGGAAACATGGTTGAATTAATTAATAATTATCTTTATTTATCAAATTTAATAAGAGAGTGTTCTCCAGGAAAACTTCCACCAGTAAAAGCATTAGAACAAATGTGGAAACAAGAGCTGGAGTAGAGGGAAAGATTGATTGCAGGTATTCAAAGTTTAACATGGGAAACCTTTTGGTTTTTCCTTGTCAAACTATATAATCAACGGATAGCAATGAAATTCCTGATGGATGCAATTGGCCATATGATTCCCAAATTTAATGATGCAACATACACTGCTCAGTTACACTCGCGCATGAGTCATCCACCAGAAATTCAGCAGATGCTCGCGATTTGTCAGCTCCAATCATAAGATGATCAACCAATATAGTGAACCATTTTTCACCGACCATAGCATGCCTATTTCAAGAAGATTTTCACATTTTGTGATTTGGATATACTAGCGCATAGCATATTTCTTTCATAGTTTGTTGTTTTAAGTAGTATTTATAGACCCTTTCATGGTTTTAGAAAGGGTCCTCAAATTTTTGTATTAATACCGGGATCGGAAGTTGCACTATTGTGCTTCCGATATGTTTATTTTTATAAAAACTGGACCTAAATTCTGAGTTTTGATAAAGAATACTTTTATGTGATATGCACTATTGCTTCTTGTGAAAGTATTTCCAAGTTAAAAGGCTGGATCTAAATGCGATTCATATCGAAGGAGAATCAAATGCATACGATGCTACTATCTGTGTTTTTGCTCCATGCTTGTATGTAAATCAGCATTTACTTATTTTGCTATTATTGATCTATGTATATGTTCTTACAGCAATTCTTTGACTTTTCACTATTGAATGTTTAAGAGTTGTTATCTTTCATATATATGTGTGTCAGTAATATATAAAGATTGATGTGATAATGTTTTAATTATTACTTTGTTCAACTACTTGAACAAAGTAATTATCATATGAATGAATATTTTTATTTATGAGTAGAGTCATCTACATGCCTACTTGTCAATGAGAACCATCAAAATTGCATTAGAAGAAAGACTTCCTGGGATAGATTAGTTACTTTTCTATTGTTGTATTTTAGAATATATTATCCATCATTCCCATTAGATACTAGAAATTGATCACTCATCCATCCCACTTATATATAATTGGGAAACTGGTCCCATTATATCCAGCCGAAGCCACCACACCAAACAGAAAAGGAGTTGCTTTAAGGTCCAGACCGGGTGGTTTTCCCCGATGTTGATGCAACAATTTTCAAAGCATCAACATTTTTGGTGCTAGAAGGAGGGCATGAACTGTGAATGGTGAGAAAATCCAAATATATAATCCAGTCTGAGAGTAAATCTCCCTCCAACTCACCTCCGACTTCTCCCTCGCATGCTAAATCTCCAGTTTCTAAGCGAGAAGTTGAGGAAACAAAAACCACTACTCAACTCCAAAACATCTCAGATAAATCAACTATAGAATCTCTTGAAGTATAGTCTCTGATTCATAAACTTCAAGGATTCTCAATATCACCATAGAAATCTGAGTTATCTCAAGGCAGTGTGACTTCGCAATTCATTCTTTCTCATCCCCTCATTAGACTTCAGAATGAAAAGCTTGGTATTGAACCTACTGAATTACCTTTTCCTAAAAGAAAAAGAGCAAGGAAGACTACTGAAGGGTTTGATAGTGAAACTTTCTCATCCTCATCATCCATTTCATCTTCTTCATTGCAAAGTCAACCATCCACTCCCCCACTCCAGATTGTCATTCAACAAGGTACTGGAACTTCAACATCTGCTTCTCAACCATCTGGAACATCAATATCCGCTCCTTCCCAATCATTTGGAACTTCATCTACGCTATCATCCATTAGTATCTCAACGATTGCATAGAACCCATGGAACAATCCTGGCGCAGTCACAATGCCTGCACCTTTAAACTAATTGCCAGCTCATCCTGAGAAAGTTTTGCCAAAATTCAACCCTGATGCAGGCACATAGGCATATGAACACATAAACAACTTTATGTTGTCAGTCAATTTAAAAGGAGTTACTAAGGAAGATGTGATTTTCTGACTTTTCCGATATACCCTACAAGGATCAACCGGGTCTTGGTACTTTTCATTACCATCAGGATCCATTACTAGTTGGAATATTTTCCAAGACCGTTTCTTAACTAAATTGGTTAATGACAGGTCCACGGCAACATAAATCAATGATCTCTCAAATCTTAAAATGGAATCTAAATAGCCTATAAAAGAGTTCATTTCATAATTTAATAAACTCTTAAATAAGATTCCTACTGCATCGAAACCTAGTGAAGAGTTTAGAAGTGAATGGTACATATCAGCTTTACCTTCAAACATAGCTATCTTTGTGGATAGAGCTGCAAAGATTACTTTAGCAAATAATACTAAAGAGCCAATTGTTGTAGAAAAACGTATCATCGCCTTAGAAAAGAAAGCTGCTCTTGAAGATAGAAAATATAAAAAAGTCACCTTCAAAGATGATTTAAAGAAGATAATGGCTAAATATCCATACGATATGGAAGGTCTCCAAAAGGTTCTAAAAATTATGTCAAATGAAATGATAGAAATTAAGAAACAAGTAGCTGAGACCTCAACTAAGAAGCCATTTAGAAACGTTAAGAAACCAAAATCAAAACCCCCTAATGCTATATCCAACACAGAGTCAGACCCTGAGAATGATGAAGAAGAAGATACAGTCTTATCATTTGAATAAATTGAAGAAGAGGAAGTTGTAGAATGTCATGGGATATGGGACTTCATTTTTCCCAATTCTGATACTGAAAATGAATAGGAAGCTTTTCCAGTAAGTACCATGAGTAAAGGAACTCCTAAACCTATTCAAGTGACTCAAAAGAAAAATAACATGGGTACTACTACTAAAGAAAAGGTTCCCACAAATAATTCTACAGCGATACCTACTCAAAATCAGCCATCAGCTTCCAATCCACCTTCATCATCTAAAACATTAGTAGTTGCAGATTCTATGGATTACAACATCATTGAAGACATGAAGAAAACGAAAGAAAATATCAGTATGTTTGAGCTTAGTAAGCTCAAACATCAACAAAAATTGTTGTTCAATGAATTAAATGTAGTACCTTCTTCTCCTCTTCTGAATGTTGTATTGTCCAAAGATACTAATGAGACAGGTAAGCCACCAGCTGGTAGAGTAGAAGCTACTGATGTTTTTCTAATCAGAGATAGATCAAATTCCCATACTTCTCCTTTTCTCTTGACCTACGAGATTTATAATAGAAATCTACAAGATTTCTTGATAGACTCAGGGACTTCATCAAATATAATGCCAACTTTGGTTTGTTCTAAACTAAATATTTAACCCCAAAAGTCTACAGTGCACCTTGTCTAGTTGGATAGAACTAAGGTACAAGTATTGGGAGAAATCAACTTAGTTACCATTAGGTTATTAGCTGATCCAAGAGTGGTTTAGAGAATTGATATATTAATTGTTTATATTCCTAAATTTTATGGTTTCATTTTAAGCAGAGACTGGTCTGAGAAACTTCATGGTTACATTTCTACCAATTGGTCTCACATGTGACTTCCCTTCAAATGGAAGCCAAATCATATTAAGATTGATCAAGAGAAACATATGACTCATACTGTAATAGAGTTTGAATAAGAAAACCAACCTATAGCATTCAACAATAATATTCTTGGTAACTACTCATCTAAATCATTCTTTGGTAATTTTAGTGCTCAATCATCACCTTTCTCAATTAATAATTTCACATCTCAAATTGAAAATTTTTCCCAAACAGATATATCAAGGTGTGTTAAAATTGCTCAGGAAATTGTAAATAAAACTATAGATAAACCTTTATTTTGTTCGTTATATTTTGATGGGTCTAAATCTAATGACGGTGCAGGAGCCGGATGTATTTTAGTTAGTCTGGAAGGAGAAAATACTATGCTATCATGTATATTAGAATTTGAGCGCACAAATGATAATGCTGAATATGAAGCCTTGATTCAAGGACTTTACAAAGCAATAGGTCTTAAGGTGCAATATTTGAAAGTGTTCGGTGACTCTGAAATTGTTATAAAGCAAGTCATAAATACTATACATTGCCTTTCTAGTAACCTTAAACATTATCAATTCTTGGTAAATGACCTTGTATCTCATTTTCTAGCATTTAATATTTCTCTCATTCCAAGATCGCAGAACGCAGCAGTAGATTTACTAGCCAATGTTGCTTCTAAGCTCCTTCCATCTAAAGATTACAGTCCCAATAGATTTTCAGTAGAGTTAATTTTTAGGCCATCGGTTCTCGATAATGTCACTAACTAGCAAGTATTCAATCATGATGATGACATTTTAAATTTCTTAACTTCTGATAAGTCCTATGATGAACAAATTATTGATGAAAGTGAACATGATCTTCAAATGAAGGAAAAACTTGAAGAAAATTCAATACCTAAACTAGTGGTCAAAATTCAAGACCTTTATGACATCAAAGATACATTTAAGTAGGTTACTAATTCAAAGCTTCAAAGTTATACTTTAAGATTTGAATTAATAAATCTTGGCACAGAGGACAAGCCACAAAATATCAATCTGGGATTAGGACTTACTTCAGAGGAAAGATTTTCACTTATCAGATTATTGAATAGATATAAAAATGTCTTCGCTTGGAATTATGATGACTTGAAAAAATATGATACTTCTATCATACAACATACAATTCCAATGATATCTGAAGGAAAACTAGTAGAGCAGAAATTAAGGAAAATTCATCTGAACCCTGAAAGTCAAATAAAAGTTGAATTGAGAAAACTCTTGAAGGCTAAGATAATTTTTCCTATTAGACATTCAAATTGGGTGTCTAACTTGGTTTCTATGAGAAAGAAGAATGGTGACATTAGAATTTGCATTGATTTCAGAAATCTTAATAAGGCAAGTCAAAAAGATAACTTCCCACTACCAACAATGGAGCAAACTCTACATTCAATAGTTGGTTTTGAATTAATGTCTTTCTTAGATGGTTTTTCAGGGTATAACCAAATCTTGGTGCAACCCGATGACAGACTCAAGACTACTTAAAAAACTAAGTGGGGAACTTATGCCTATCAAAAAATGCCTTTCAGTTTAATTAATGCTGGAGGTACCTTCCAAAGAGCAATGGATATAGCATTCAAAGATCTGATTAATAAATCAATAGTTGTCTATTTGGATGACATTACTGTCTTCTCTAAGAAAAGAGAAAATCATTTACATGATTTGAAACAAATCTTTGAACGCTGTAAAAGGTATGGGATTTTACTGAATCCTAAGAAGTCATTTTTCGCTCTTGACCAAGGTAAACTCTTGGGGCTCATTGTTTCAAAAGATGGTATTTATATCGATCTAGATAGAATCAAAGAGATTTCTGATATTGCATTTCCATAAAATAAAAAATCAATGCAATCATTTTTAGGTCAAATAAATTTTGTAAAAAGATTTGTTCCATATTTTTCATAGATTGTTTTACCATTGCAAATCATGATCAAGAAAAATTTAGTGTTTAAATGGGGACTTACAGAAAAGGAGGCTTTTGATTCAATCAAGTAAGCAATCATAAATGCTCCCACATTGAACACTTCCAGATTTTCAAATCATTTTATTTTATGTACTCTAGCATCTAATTCATCATATGCAGCAGTACTGACACAAATTAATGATCAAAACTTGGAAACACCAATATCATTTTATAGTTCAAACCTTAAAGGTGCTGAGCTTAATCAATCTAAAGTTGAAAAGCAAGCCTTTGTTGTATTCAAAGCCATTAAACACTTTAGGCCCTTTCTCTTAAAGACTCACACAAAAGTAATAGTCCCTTTTTCAGCAGTAAGACAGTTACTAGTGAAAAGAGAACTAGGAGAAAAAAGGGCAAACTGGGTTATGGCATTGCATGAATATGATTTGGATATTAGACCAGAAAAGATTGTCAAAGGCCAAGGTTTTTGCAGGTTTTTAGCAAGAGCTTATAATATTCAAGAACATGAAGGTACCAACAATATTGAAGAAATCAATGAGATAAGTACCATCAATCCTGAATCCCAATATGCAGATTTGATATTTTATTTGAAAAATGGATATGATCCCTCTAATATTTCCTATAAAAATAAACATGCCATAAGACTAGAAGAAAAAAACTTCATGATTATTGATGATGTGTTGTTTAGACAGAATTATGATTCGATTTTGTTAATATGCTTAGGAAAACCTGAAGCGCAAAAGGTCTTGCAGGAATTACATGATGGTCTAGTAGGAGGACATTTTGGAGCTGATACAACAGCTCACAAAATTATTCATGTTGGGTATTATTGGCCCATCTTATTTAAAGATACTCATGAGTATGTAAGGAAATGCAGAACATGTCAATTTGTCAGTGGAAGACAAAGGAAGCCAACTTTTCCTTTACAACCAATCAACATTGAGCAGCCCTTTGAACAATGGGGAATGGATATCATTGGACAAATTATTCCACTTTCATCCAAATAGCACATGTACATCCTTACATCTACGTATTACTTTACTATGTGGGTAGAAGCAATTCCTTGTAAGGCAGCAAACTCTAAGGCAGTCATTGAATTCATAGACTAGTTCATCATTACCAGGTTTGGTGTCCCAAACGCTCTTATTTTTTATAATACATCTTATTTCTCTAGAAATTGCATACTTGAATTTGCTATCAAAAGAGGATTCAAATTGAAATATTTTGCAAACTACTACGCTCAGGGCAATGGTTTAGCAGAATCCACCAATAAAAATCATATCAAAATCATTAAGAAAACTATTGATCAGAATCATAAAAAGTGGCATAAGTCTTTGATATTTGCATTATGGGCAGACCGTATAACACAGAAGGCCTCAATAGGCACTTCTCCATTTAATCTAGTGTATGGAAAGGAGGTTGTCATACCAGCAAACTTAGCACTTCCATCACTAGCCTTAGTGCAGTTTATTAAAGAAAATCACTCATCTTTTATTCAATTGAGACATAATCAAAACATGAAATTAGAAAAAGAAAGAGAGAAAGCCCGAACTACACATGTGAAGCATCAACAAATTATTAAGTCTTCTTTTCATACAACTTCCACTAGCCCAAAACTTTTACAAGTTGGTGATCTTGTTTTGAAATGGGACAAAGCCCACAAGGATAAAGGAAAACACACTAAATTTCAGAAAAAGTGGCTCAGACCATTTCAGATCAACGGAAAGATAGGCCCATCAATATTCATATTGCAAAATCTATCAAGACAGAGATATTCTCTTCCTATCAATGGGCTTATTTTGAAAAAAATCTTTACTCGAGGAGGTAACCCCTTCTCACTTTGTAAATATTCAATTTTCAATTTTATTTGTGTGAATAATTAGTTTTGTTTCTTTCTTGGAAAATAAAGTTGTAAATAGCCCTCTATTGGTTTTTACTATTTTGAAAAGGTTACTTAAAAGAAAAATAATGTTAATATTTACTTTTGATAGATGGAAGCCTTGAAGGAAAAGAAGAAAGTTCTAGGAAATTAGATATAATTAAACTCTAAAAACCTTTTTTATTTTTGTAAAATCTTCCCAAAACTTGAAAATAATATAAATCATTCTAAGTTTTAAAAAGCGCAAAAAAGGTTATCAATAGAAATCAAAGACTAATCCAATCTTAGCATCTTCAACTCTAAAAAATTGTCATCCATGTTCTCTTAGGGAGAAAATTATTCACCCCATCCATAAAAGTTTATGATTTTTCAGAGTATAATTCTAAAATATATTTCATAAAAGAGATAAGAGGTCTTATTACGAGCCTTCTTACCATGATCATAGGGGACTATTTCAACTGACATTACCAACACTGCATACCAAAACAAGGTAATGGCTTATAATCATAAGACAAGGGGTCTCATCACGAGCCAACTTGTTCAGTTAAATTACAACCAATGAATGGCATTGTCAATAGCTAGCCACCAAACCAGGACAATGGCTTCTTATCTTACAAAAATAAAGAAATAAGGAAAAGAAAAAAATGCAATACAAAATATGTGGAAACATATCTTTTGGATTCATTCTTTTAAATTATACTCTGAAATGGATGGGACAACGAATGATTAAATGGTTAAAAGGTAACCCTGTCGAGACTCTAAATGTTTGCTGGTAGCAGTGGCTATACCTGTGACAAGGGAGTCATTATATAAGCTAAGTTGGGGAAGTCTCTTGTTTTATCATTATCAACCAATTAAGGTTTACTTAAACTTAGATTGTATTTAATTTTGAGATGAGAAAGAGATAGCAAAAATAGTTTTCATCATATTCGGAGTTTATGATTACTTAGTTATATTAGATTTTCTCTATCCACTAAGGTTCTTAGATTAAAGAAGGTTAAAATATTAGATTACTTTTTCAGAGATAACTATTTCTTCTAGTGAATCGCCAATTTTTGTGTTGTACAACAACCCCCCATTTCTAAAAACTTTTACACAAAAGTTTTAGTAAGAAATGGGTCCCCTTTTAAAATAAAATTAGTGAGATTTGTGATTTGATTAATAAAACTGATATTAACCTCATTAAAGTAAAACCTTTATCAAAAGGCCTGATGTAAGTAATTCATTTTTTAAAGCCTTTTGAATAAAGTATAAAGTGTTCCTTTGAAAAATATTATAAATAATTTTACATTGCGATAAAGTGATCGGAGATCGTGTATCGCAATGACAAAGGGATACACCTAAAAATGTCCTCATTAAATCCTCTGATCCGATGAAGGTAATCATAATCGGCAATCAGAGGTGTCATATGACAAAGGAGATAAAACACAAGTTGAACCACTGATTGCGATCAATAAATAAGGAGTGCATATCAAGAAGAAAACATTCTCGAAATGGTTTGCATGCATAAGTCTTTTAAAAATTAATAAATCAAAACAATTCAATGAAAACATACTCCACCTTATTATAATATCACCTTATCACAATTGGAGATATTTGTCTCAAGTGATGAAGCCTCGCCCTTTTGAAACTCCTAATTGCGATTTGTGATTTATTGCTGATCGCCGATCAGTAAAATCCAAAGACGCACTTGAGATAATCATTCAATATATGATTGATGAGATGTGTATTTATGATATTTATTCATCACATTTGGCGGCTTGAACATCTATTAATTTCACAGTTAAGAGTAAATCCTTCAAATATTCCACTCATGGTGGTTCTTAACTATGTCTGACTTATCATATGTCAATTGCCTTAATTTTGTTCATTTTCATATTGGCTTTTAGCGGAAATATCCCTGTGTTACGGTTTGTAATTATTTGTGCAAAGTTTCTTTGAACTCATGAATCCGAAGAAGATGGGGAAGAAATCTCGCTAAAGAACTCCTGCAGCTAAAGAACCAGAAGCGAGCATGAAGTGACTAATATCATATACAACATGCCTTGGTCTGGGAAATGCAAGCTAGGAAAGTATCTACAATTTGATAGAAGTAGAGGAGCCCGAAGAATTGGAAGAGGAAGCCACAGCCGATTCCACCAGAAAAACAGAAGGAACTCTCAAAGAACTAGCTTGTTCATACCTTCACAAGATAGTAGCGCGGGCCAAATTTTTTCCATAAACTGATGTGGTAAGATGGGTCATCAAGAAAATCCCAACTTAAGACAGAACATTTTCCACAACTGATGGAAGAATATTCGAGTCATTTAAACCTGAAGATCTTAGGAAAATGTACCATCTAACTCCGCCCGAGAAGTGCTATAACAAGGCATTCATAGAAGAATTTGCAAAAGAAAATGACTTGGAATCCCACCCGATCAGACACTGGAGACATTTCTCAGAGAAACATAATCACAAGTCATCGGGTAAGTATTCAATTGATTCATTAGCCTCTCCTTATTGATATGTTGGCACTATGATGTGTATATTATGGGGACAACATGATTCTACAAGATTTACTATAGATATGGTCCAGTTAATGGAAGCTGCGATTCACGGTTATGTTATGGATTGGGCATATATTCTACCTGACAGAATAGCCACTGAAATACTAGAATTCAGAAGGAAAGCGTATACAACTTCCCGGATCATTCCTCCTTTTTACTACAGTGCATATATTCTTGACATCATTTGTTTTAATTATGAATACCCTGTACTCGGATGGAAGTGGACTTCCTAAGATCCTAATCCTATTCATATCTATCACAAACAATTGTGGAAGGCCCACTATAAGAATCACTTGTATAGAATTTACAATGGTTTTTTCCTACCTGTATATTATTCTATCTTCAATAAGCCTGCCCCCAGGATATCTCAGGAAGCAACAATTGATAACAACTGTGGGTAGCTGGTTCAGAGAGGAGAAATTCACTTATGTAAGGCTTTTTGGCAGTCTTACCAAACCCGATGTTCTTCCTCTATATGTTCCTGATAAACTATTAGCCCGAGAGTTAGCATATTAGATAATAGTTGAAGGAACGTTAAAAACCCTGAGGGATTCCAAGAAACATATGTGGCCTACATTCCCCCTACGATGTGGTGTTTTTACCTTAGATGATTATAAACATACAAAGAAAGAGGCAGAGAAGATTCAAATGCTAAATCTTGCCACCATTCTAAATAGGCAATATGACCCAAGGAAGGTTGCCTATAATGTTACTTCTCAAGCTAAACTTACCATATTTGATCATGAAGAAGAAGACTTTGATGATTTGTTTGCTTCAGTTGAAATATTTTATCAGGTTAAAGGATTGGCTAGAATCAAATATGGAGAAGAGGGACTAGAAAATTCCATAGGCTCAGAGCCCAGAGGTTTCAAACTCTGCCTTTGGATCTATTAGCTACAACCCCAACAGTTTAGCCACAGAGTCAAAGTAAACAACAAGCTGTCGATAATACTCTTGTAGTGGAGAAGGTTCCCAAAAAGGAAAAGTTGCTAGAGCAAGAGCAAAGACAAGAAACAAGTAGCAGACCCCTTGATTCAAGCATTTATGTTGATCCAAAACTAATCAAAGAATGGCAACAATTTGATTCCATCATTAGTAATACTGAGAACATTCAAGGATTCAGCACACCTAAGGTGACCCGTATTCAGAAGTCAGTAATCAACACAGTTCCGACTAAAGGAAAAAGCGTCCCTTCGATGAAATTGTTTTACACATAGAAGAGATACCACCATTACATGTCTTCTACAACCCTAAGCATAGGGTTGTAATTAAAAGGCAAAGGAAAAATAGGAAAATTGATCACTCTCCTCTTTTAACTTCACAAACAGAGATGATGAATGTGGTATGGGGAGAGGAAGCTAATCCTTCTAATGATCTCACCAAAATTTCTCACTATGCTAGAGCATACACAGTGGCCTCAATTGATAAATCGTCGGAGGTCAATAATCTACTAAGAGAAATAGACCAAACAATCAGTTTGCTAGAAGCACAGGAACAAGAGAAACAATAGAAGATAGAACAAATGGAACATCAATTAGCAATCCAAAAGCAGCTAAATGACTAGTTGAATGAGAAATTGCTCAAAGAATAGCAAAGGATTGATGAGCAAGCAATTCATAAGCAACAGGAGTTATCCTGAGCATTGAGTAAGTTGCAATTATTGAATGAACAACTGAGTAAATTGAAGGAAGAACAAATCACTCAACTAAAAGTTCTAATAGAAAAATTTAAAGAATATCATCAAGTGGGAAAATTCAGATCAGAGGCTCTACAAATTACCAGGCATTGTCTAGACTGTTGAACCTATTATGTCATAATATCTCACTGTTTCTTCCTCTGTGTGAAATTTCATCATCCATAGTTAACAAATTAGTAGATGCGAGATTCGACTTGGAAAAAGAAGATGAAAGATTAACAAATTTTCTCCCCTGGAAAGAATATAAAGAGGGAAAAGCTGCTAATCTACCACAAATTCTGGAATCACATAAAGAAATTCTATTTACTAAATGGCAATCTCAACTAATGAAGGTTGAAAGAGCAACATCAAGATGCAAATCGGCAACAGGCAACGTGGTTGAATTAATTAATAACAATCTTTATTCATCAAATTTAATAATAGAGTGTTCTCCAGGAAAACTTCCACCAATAAAAGCATTAGAACAAACATGGAAATAGGCGATGGAGCAGAGGGAAAGATTGATCGCAGGTATTCAAAGTTTAACATGGGAAACCTTTTGGTTTTTCCTTGTCAAACCATATAGTCAGTGGAAAGCAATGAAATGCATCACCAATGCAATTGGCCATATGATTCTTGAACTTAATGATGCCACATACACTGCTCAGTTACTCTCGCGCATGGGTCATCCACCATAACTTCAGCCGATGCTTGCCATTTGTCAGCTCCAATCATAAGATGATGAACCAATACAGTGAACCATTTTGGACCGACCACAGCATGCCTATTTCAAGAAGATTTTCACATTTTTGTGATTTGGTTATACCAGCGCATAGCATATTTCTTTCATAGTTTTTTATTTTAAGTAGTATTTATAGACCCTTTCATGGTTTTAGAAATGGTCCTCAAATTTTTGTATTAAGATTGGGATTGGAAGTTGCACTACTATTCTTTTGATATATTTATTTTTATAAAAACTGGATCTGAATTCTGAGTTTTAATAAAGAATGCTTTTATGTGATATGCATGATTACTTCTTGTGAAAGTATTTCCAAGTTAAAAGGCAAGATCTGAATGCGATTCATATCGAAGGAGACTCAAATGCATATGGTACTACTATCTGTGTTTTTTCTTCATGCTTTTATGTGAATCAGCATTTACTTATTTTGCTATTATTGATATATGTATACGTTCTTACAACAATTCTTTGACTTATCACTATTGAATGTTTAAGAGTTGTTATGTTTCATATATATGTGTGTCAGTAATATATAAATATTAGTGTGATAAGCTTTTAATTATTACTTTGTTCAACTACTTGAACAAAGTAATTATTATATGAATAAATATTTTTATTTATGAGCAGAGTCATCTATATGCCTACTTGTCAATAAGATGCATCAAGAATTTCACTACAAGAAAGACTTCCCGGGATAGATTAGTTACTTTTATGTTGTTGCATTTTAGAATAGATTATTCAGCATTCCCATTAGATACTAGAAATCAATCACTCATCCATACCACTTATATATCATTGGGAAACTGGTCCCATTATATCCAGTCGGAACCACCACGCCAAACGGAAAAGGAGCTGCTTTAAGGACTGGACCAGGTGGTTTTCCCCGATATTGATGTAGCGATTTTCGAGGCATCAATAGATGGAAGGGTCTTTGTTTTCTACATGAGGTCCAAAGACCACCATAGGCCTTTCTTCCTATACGTTTAGGCTTTCAAGGTGCTGAACTGAATTGGAAGGAAAGATAAACTAAGAGACTTGGGCCTTGTAAGTGGGTTGCTGCAAGTGCTCGAACAATAGGAATAGGATCTTAACTTTTCCAAGCTCTTTATGGAGGTTAAAGAGTGTATGACCTCTTTCTCAAGTGTTAGTTTCTACAAACTCTTTGTTGAAAATAATACTGAGAGGGGGGGTGAATCAGTATTATCTAGTTCTTTTAACAAATCTTCCTTATTTACACTTTGAATTATTTTTGCATATCAGTACCATAACATAATGAGCAAGAAAAATCAGACAGTCACATCAAAGAACACCAGATATAAGGTGGAAACCCAATGTGGGTGAAAACCACCTGCTGCAATATGTCTCTATCTTCTTTCAAATTAGAAACTCCTTTTACAATGGTCTTGTACTGGTGCAGTCCTTTACCAGTACGCAGGCTGCAACCTGCAGAGAGCTACAACTCTCTCTCATTTTCCAGTCTCTCCTGGAAGGGAGCTACAACCCCCTACTTCTTTTCTTTCAAGGACCACTTTTCCTAAATTTTCAAACTTCTGTGGTGCCGCACACCTCCACAGCTACGCCTTCTATGGCGCCTCCGCACTGCGCCTTCGGTGGCGCCTCTGTGGTGTCTCCTGTGGCGCCTCCGCACTGCGCCTTCTGTGGCGCCTCTGTGGTGTCTCCACACTGCGCCTTCTGTGGCGCCTCTGTGGCGTCTCCACACTGCGCCTTCTGTGGCATCTCTGCACTGCGCCTTCTGTGGCGCCTTTATGGCGTCTCCGCACTGCGCCTTCTGTGGTGCCTCTATGGCATCTCCTCTGGCACCTTCGCACTGCGCCTTCTGTGCGTCTCCACACTGCGCCTTTTGTGGCGCCTCTGTCGCGTCTCTGCACTGCGCCTTCTGTGGCGCCTCTGTGGCGTTTCCGCACTGCGCCTTTGCACTACGCCTTCTGTGGTGCCTCCACACTTCCGCAGCTGCAACACTCGAGAGATCACCCTTCACAGATTTTCTTTCCACTTCACTTTCATATAGATCGAGCTTTTGAAACAATAACCCAATATTTCAGATCTTAAGATATTCAACCCAAAATCATACCCAAGCCAAATGATCTCATTTGCTTTATATAGGAAAGATCTTCCTCAAATCATGGACCAATACCACGGGCCAAAACCATAGGATCAAAAACTGTGGGACTAATACCATGAACCAACCATGAAAGTGCGTGAACTTTTCTCCACATGAAATAAAACTTTTCTCTGCATAAAATTCCGTGAACTTTTCTCTACATGAAATAAACTTTTCTTTGCATAAATTTCCATGAACTTTTCTCTTACATGAAGTAAACTTTTCTCTGCATAAAATTCCGTGAACTTGAAAATAACTTTGCTGCACTATAATTTATCATCTGAGTGATTTTCCATCAAGGACAACACTTGTCTCATAATGCCAACACTCTTTTTGTTTTTCATGGACAATTTTAGTGTGGGGAGGTGCCTTACCTCTATTAAGGACTTCAGGCTGGTGGTTGTTCTATTTGAAGGACACTTTCTTCCTTGAGATAATTGGGTGTACATGTCTCTTGCCTCTATCTGCAGACTTTTGGGGCTCCTAGGAGGGAGTACCTTCATTCTGATCTTGTGCTCTCAATCTCTTTCTGGATGATCAAATATTGTACTTCTTATGCAACTGAGCCTATATGAAGTCAATGAACTGCTTGTAGTAGCCATCGATCTGATCATCGTCCAACGTGGTCTACAGCTCCTCCTCCTCTTCATATGTCTTGATTTCTTTCCCCTCCACTGAGAAAGAGGAGTACAAGTTCCCCTAAGAATTACTTGGTTCTAGTGACAGTTCTTGCGGATCATCTTCTATATATGGAGGATGAATATGGTTTTGTTGCTCTTTCCTCTCCCTTTGAAGCAGTTGTAGGGGAGGTCTTCTATAGTGGGGATCATAGCCTCGATTGGCAACTAGGAAGTTTTTCATTTGAAGGCTTAGATTCTCCATCTCCATATTTGTCAGTTTACTAGATAAGGTTTTTATCAATTTGTCAATTTCTTCTATCTTCTGATCTTGAAATTCTCTTCCACTTGTGGAAGTTGCCTCCTCTTTTCCATTTTTATTTTGTTTGAAGTCAGTTCTTCTTCTCGAATTCCCTATGGAGGTATAGTTTGACTCTATTTCAAGGGCATTGGTTTGGATTTGATATAATGTTAGAGAACTTCTTTCTCTAAGAGTAAAAACGAAATATAAATCAAAGGCCCCAACAAAGACCACTTAGGCAATGACTGATGGAGGTTGTATTTCAACAGGCAAATTATTGTACAAATTATTAAATATTTTAATGAAATATGAGACGTCCTCACTAGATATATTCTTGATAGCATTGAACTGGGTGAGGATATACCCATTGTCTCTCTTCTCACCCCATCTCTACAGAAATGAATTCTCCATTTCTTCCCAAGTGTTTACGGAAGCATTTTGGAGGGAATTGAACCATTTCCTAACCTCCTATCTAGAGATTGGAGGAAAAGCCTCAACACTACATCCTAATGTTCAACATTTTGATTCTCTACAAAGGCACATAAAATTTCTATGTGTCTTTGTGTTGTTACATCATATTCTTCATTATGCCTAGGTAGAAGCTTGATTTAGTCACGAGGCATAGCATGTGGAGGTTGAGGTAGGTTTAAGGGAGCATACTTTTTTAGTAAGAATCTTGAGACAACCATTTGAATCATGGGTGCTTGAATTCCTAGAGGAGCTTGAGGTATTCACAATGGTACGATAGCTGAAAGACAGTGGAATAAGGGACTATTCATACTATGGGTAGGGTTGCCTTAGGGTTTATTTTTTATCTCCTCAACTTATTCTTTTTCCTCTAGGGAGGATGCACTCAGGGGTGGACCACTCTTGGGAGGATACACCGGAACTCTAGGAGGAGATTTGGAAAAATGAATTGCATCCTTCTTTGAATTGGATAAAAAAATTTGTTGAGAGGGGTTTGCATAGGTATGGGGCCTTTTATGAGCTAGAATGAAAACTCTTCAACCCACACTTTCCTCGCTCAACTAAGAGGGGGGAATGAAATGATTTGTCGCACCCAAGGAAAAGTATCTCAAAATTACTTCTCGAGAAACAATGCCAGAAAGATTTTGTGGCTTTACCCATCACTTGGAGATGGATTGCTTCTAGGGATAGGAAAGTTTCCTAGAGATAGTCTCTAGGTTTATTATAGACTAGTGCCTAGGACATATTTAGTGATGGAAGATTAGTCTTGAGATCTTGCAACACTACTATTTTGTTGTCACAAATAGTTTGAAAGGGTTGCTTCAGAACCACCCATGAAGCACACTGTAAGAAATAACATGTGTGTATGATTCCAAAGGGAGTAATACTCAAACATTGGTGGAAAAAGAAGATTGAAACTTGCAGTGAATCAATTGTTAATGGAGATGGAATAGTAGGAGAAAATAATGAGAAAATCCATAAAAACATAGCTTAGACATTAAGAATTATGTATCACTAGATCCAGAAGAAACGAGAGCAGTGGGAGGTTTATGAGATGCTGAGATGCATGGATCTCCTTTTAAAGACCTGATCACTATATCAATATAGGCATTTTTTTATCAAAGATTTGACTGAAATGAATATGCATATAATGGAAATATATTTAGCTACTACTTACATGAAATCTGAAGAGAATGTTGAACACATAATGAAATAATGAGAGAGAGAAACATACTGAAAATCAAGGAGTTTGGAATCACAACAATTCTTCCATTAAATTATCTGATAGAGTGCATATATCAATGTTCATATAATGCCTTTCTAAAGAAGGAAAAGGACCCACTTAGTAGTTTCTTTCCCAAAAATTGAACCCTTATTAAGTGTTGCTTCCCTTTATTTATCTAGAGAGGGGAGCTTTGTATAGTGGTCACAACAAAATATCTCAACTAAGCCCCAGCTGTCATATCGACTAGTTGTCTCAGCCTGAGATGGCTATGTGGCCCATAAATGACTACAAAATATTTAATTTCTTCATTAAATCATAACAAGGTACATAATGACAATACAAGTCAACAATTAGATGAAAATTCCAGCAAAATATCTCCATGCCCATCCTTGGGATTGGCTTTGATAAAGTGAATCCTTGGTCATGATCTTCCTCCTCTGGTACTCAAATGGTTCCCATCACTTCTAACTTTACATCTTTAATCGCTTGTTCTCTAGAGCTGGGAGTTGTTCGACTATGCGTTTCAGGACATGGTACATCAATAGAGGTCATCTGAGCAGTACTTCATATTCCCTCTGCATGTAGCTCCATGTTGAATCATTAAGTCCTCCCGAGCTTCCCATACATTCATTTAATCTGTCTATGTTGACCCTAATTTATTGTCACAAGGGGCTTTACGGGGTCATCCCATGTCAATTTATGAATGCTCCATATCCTTCTTAAATGTCTCAAGTGCCGACCCACCATGTCTCTAAAGCTCTGTATTCCATTATCAAGTAGTTATTTAATCGAGATTTTATATTAAAATACCTCACAAAATGACACATTCTGATCCACTTTAGCACCTTTTTCTTTGAGCCCCTTCCACCTTTTTCATCATATGTCTAGGGGCTATGACTAGGCACTTATTCCTCAAATGCTAGGGCCTTTGGACGTGTGTTAGGGAGACTCATTCCTTTGCT
Organism: Pinus taeda; assembly: GCA_000404065.3. Lineage (NCBI taxonomy): Eukaryota > Viridiplantae > Streptophyta > Pinopsida > Pinales > Pinaceae > Pinus > Pinus taeda. The sequence goes on along the minus strand of APFE031397430.1, from coordinate 4,330 downwards.
AAATATAATCCTACATATCGGTGAAATCATTAACCTTTCCACTAGACATCCTTTGCAACATTGTGAGCACCGATCAACAACTTGGCCTACCTAGAATATCGTAATAAACACATCGGTAGTTTTCGAGCCACGCCATTATGGTGAGTTCTAAAAACTTGTGATCATTGATCAACCTTTGCACTTAGCCCTTGATTTCTTTCTTCTCTTGTGACTATGGGTTAGCCCCCATAGTAGAGCCCCTAAGTCATATGTTTGCTATCAATGAATTCCTCTTGATGCACAATGCGATGTTACTCCCGATCATTGATTACCAATTGATGATGTCATCACTTCCAAGTGTCCCTTGCTAAGAGGTGGCATGTGTTATCCAGATATGCCTCCACAAGACCCCTAAACATTCCATATCAGCGACATGTGTCCTCCATACTGCCATGTCATGCCAACATTAGCACCCTCGTGTCTCTACTAGATCCAATGACATTCTACCATGTAGCCCCCCCTCGAGGAGAGAGAAAAGTACCACCTACCCCTAGTTTTTTGTTGATTTCCTTAGTCACGTTTGTCAAGGCGCTCCTTGGCATTTTACAATATTAGCAATTTTCTCAACTATTTCTTTAGGGTGGTCATTTTTAGACCTTCATGACCTCAGATCGCTAATTTTGTGATCTCCTATGATGTCGGGACTTCGAACACCGATTTGTAATATAGGAAATCGTTGATCACCGATTTGCATTGCTTTTGCTGGTCCTCTGATGCTTGTGATGGTCTATATGCAGGATCATAGGAAACTTTGCCTTCAATATGAGTTGTTCACCATGCTTTGGACCTCTAATCACCAATATCAGTACTCATTGATTGCCTATCGATGATTTTCACCTAATGTATCATGTGCTACACCTCCGATTGTCAATTTATCGGATTCTCTCTTAAGGCATTTTCTCCTTGGGTTTCAATTTTTAAGGGAAACTCTGATTTTTTATAAATTCTAATTCCAGTGTCCATTTGAGGGGTTTTATATGTCATTTGAAGGCTAATTCCTAGTTTTACCTATTGGAGGATGCTCGATCAATCTTTGACTGCTTTTGTGACCCTGAAGATGGCAACAAAATTTTCTGCCCAATTGCACCTTTTTAACAAGTGAACATAAGCTTTACGAAAGGTGACAATAGTGGCCACCCTCCTATTCAACTTGGACCACCAAAATTATCTCTTTTAGTTTTTCAATTTCCTTAATTGTAGCACAATTTACTATTTTTGGTTTGTTTTTAGGTTGTGAACTTCCAGAGTCATTTTGAGGCCCTAAATGACATTTTTATTTTTTCCTTTTCTATTTTTATTTCTTTTCTATTAATCTATTTTTCTTTCTTTTCTATTTTTCTTTTTATAGACTAAACAATATAAAATGAAAATTAATTTTTACAATATCTTTGTGGGGTAAATGGCTAAATAACCATACTGAACAGCTATATTTATAGGACCCTAACATAAGGTTTCGCAATGTGAGTACCACTGCAGAGCAGAGGCGATACTTCAACTCAATGAATGCCTTCTACTGGAACTTGGACCAAGAAAAAATTTCTTTCGCTCCACCCTCGATAATTTGACTCATAGGCTAAGTGACATGGGAGAATCCCAACATGAACCTCTGATAAAATTTTCCAAAGCCCAAAAAGTTGCAAAGCTCTATTAGAGTGCGTGGGGCTAGCCATTCCTGAATGACTTGGATATTCATCGGATCCACATGCGCGTATTTCTCATCTATGATGTAACCCAGATATTGGACATGGCTCATGCCAAAGGTGAATTTCTCCAAGTTGGCATGCAGTTTGTGCTTCTGCAGGGTTTGAAGGACCTCCCAAATGTGTTGCAAGTGTTTTTCCCAACTCTTGTTGAAGATGAGGATGTCATCGAGATAAAAAAAAACAAAAATGAGTTGGTCAAGAGCCACAAGCTGTCATTCGTTAGCCTCATAAAATTATCAACGTAATTTGTCAACCTGAACGACATAACCAACCATTCAAAGGGGCCTTCCTTAGATTTGAAGGCAATCTTCCATACATTTGTTGGCTCTATTGGAACCTGGTGAAAGCCATACTTTAGATCGATCTTGCTGAAATACTTGGCCACCTTGAGTTGGTCCAAAAGGTCATCAATCTGTGGGATTGGATACCTATTCCAATCATTGATCTTGCTTATGACATGATAATCAATGTTGAGCCTCCAGGTCCCATCCTTCTTATGTACAATTATAATAGGGCTCCCACAAGATGAGGAATTTGGTTAGGTGTGCCCTTTTTGCAGCATCTTAAATTTTCTACTTGATCTCTTCATTTTCTAGAATGGAGCAAAGATATCTCAACCCATTGGGTAGAGTTGCTACAGGAGTCATATCGATCGAATGATTGACGTGACTTTGCAAGGGTACTCCTGTGGGTGAGGAGAAGATGTCCGTGTATTCTTCCATGACCTTATCCACCTATTTTAAGTGGGGGAACCCTTCTCGGGGGCCATGGATGTGTCCATGATATTCTTGTTACTCTGAGTGAAAATCAGAAAGAAAACAAATTTTGTAGTGTGGGAGATGATCTTACTGCATTACTTAGCATATATCAAAGAGATGGGGGTAGGCGGGACTACCCCCATTTTCCTATATAACTTATTACCCAAATAAATAATAATAGTGTGAGGCTTTGACTCATATTAAGTCTTCCACAACTATGGGTGGGCTAATAATACATCACAAGCTTCAAGAGGAGCAAGATCACACAATACGTCATCCATGAATGGTTTGATGTTATAAGGAATGCAACATTGTTGGTTGATGCAGAGATATCATCCTTGGTGAGGCCACCTGATGATGTACAACTGCAAATGTGGTGTCATCAGTAGGCCTAACCGCTTCGTGACCTTTGCTAAAATGAGGTTCTTTTGGCTCCCGCTATTGATAATGAATTGTAGTAGTGAACCTTTCATCGACATTTGTGATTAGAAGAGACACTCCACCTCCTCTATATCTTTGGGCTCAACCTTATGGATGTTGGTGGCAGAAATAGTGGTGCTAAGCTCCGCATCAATAATCTTCTTCCCTTTATTATTCCCCTTGTTAGGTTTTGACTCAGAGTCGGAACATTCATATGATTCTAAAGCCATGAGCTTGTCCACCAACGACTTTTTGGTTCTAAACTCACTTGTGTTGTGAGTGGAGCTCTTATGGAACTCACACAACTTTCCTATGTCTTTCTTTGTCTTCGTGGTGTTGTTATTTTCTTTTTGCTTTGACAAGTTATCCTGGATCACCCCACCTCGGCTTTGTCCCTTGTTCTACAGTTTGGGGGCACCTTTCCCTTGCCTCAAATTTGCAAATCGAAAGTCTCTCTTCTTTTGCTTAAACTTCTGCTCGATGTTCACAATGTATCGATAGTCAGTGCCAAGCTAGGAGATATCTAGGAACTCCATCTCATCTTAGATGTATTTTTACAAACAACCACGGTTCTTGAGTACCATATGTCACTCAGAATCCTTGATACTAAACTTCATGCAAAGGGTATGAAAAATATTTGTGAACTCCAATACGTCTTCATTCCTTCCTTGTCATAGTGTGGTCCACTTTATGTACTTATCTTCATAGATCCCGATAGGGTAATACTTCTCCTTGATGGTGTTTTAGAAAGAGTTCCAAGTGGGTGCAACTAAAAATAGGGTTCCTACCATGGGGTAGCCAAAACATGTCACTATGTTTTCGTATATGAATATAGCTACTCATTATTTAGTACATTATGCTACAAGTTTTACTTCTGCCCATTTTGTTACATACTCGACTACGATTATGATGTATTTTGCATATGTCGTTTTAGCTCTTTTAGGGAAGGGATCGACGAAGTCAATAGCCCATATTTCAAATGGTAATGATGGAACTATGGAATATAACAGCATTAGATTATTTGGTAGATTTCAACCCATTCTTTGAAATTTATCACATCTTTTCACCCATTTTCAACAATCATAGAATATTATCAACCACCAGAGACTAGCTTACATTATTTTCTGAGCAGTCGTGTCTCCTTGATAATGTCTTATATCTCCCCCTTTTTGGGATTCATTAATAATTTCTTATTTTTCATGTTCCAAGGCACATATTCAAAGTACTTTTTCAATTTCTAGTTTATGTAGTTGGTCATTTATCAATGTATATGGTGCTTCTTTTATTGCTAATATCTTCTTGTTTTTTCTTCATAGTCCTTCTGGTGTTTTTCCTCTATGTAATTTTTTTTCTCTTCTAGCAAGTTCTGTTGGGACTACTTCAATCCTAAATAAATTTGCATCAAGTAGA
>APFE031397429.1:97685-113875 GCA_000404065.3 Pinus taeda | reverse complement strand
ACTAACAAATTTCTTTTTCAAAATGAAGTGAAGATAAGGACGACACTTTGCGATTTCGAAATGAAAATTGTTTTCGACACTTGAAAAACTACTAATTCAAATCACATACAAGAGTAATAGTACAATCGACTATCAAGAACAATGGGATTTTCTTCTATGACTGAAAATGACACTTGTGACACTTTCAGATCAAGGAACGACAGTCTGATTACGCTACTTCTTTGTAAAAGAGAACTGGAAATGGCGCACAATACATAAAGAACTTACAGTTTTTTGCATAATGGAGGTGGAATGATGGAAGAGAAGAGGGTTTCCACATAGATATACTGACCACAGACAACAAAATTCCTGAATACAACTGAAAAGAGTGAAGAAAAACCAAAGTCTGAAGGTAAAATTAACCTTCCCTGACCATCACACCTGTCACACAGGGAATCTAGTATGCAGCGCACCTAGTGCACACGGGAAGTGTGATGCATACAGACTACATTGAAGGGAGGGTGCGATGGTACCAGTGCAATACTTTTATCTAGTCTTTGATCACAATTTGCAGTTCAGTTTAGGGATTTAGGCCGAGTAAGTGATGTTCAGTAAATATAAATCACAGGGGTTGATCAAAGGAGGTTACTAGAGCCACCACTTAGGGAAATTAGAGTGTTTGCAGATCGATTGTTCAATTTATAAACAAAACACGGAGATAGACTGAAGTAGCATTGATCTACTTTTCACTTGAATAGAAAATGCAGTTCGAAGGCTAGCTGGCTTGACTTCAGGCTCCATCTGTAAGTTTATAAAACAAACAAAAATAGACTAACAAATAATCTATTCTCTCCCCAGTGGAGTCGCCATTTTGTTACCGGGAATAGTGTCCACTTAGAGCTACTATTCCCACTAAGACTAGTAGTTATCTTAGAAACAAGCAAGTTAAAACTACTTTCGCTTTCCTTTATGAAAAATAGACAAGAGGGGAACAAAGGACACCAACCTTTGTCTTGCGCTTGGTTCATTGCTCGGTTCCTCTCCTTCTCGATAGATATTTGCCGCTCCTTCTTTGTCTACACAGCTTTAGAGAGCACCTGTGGAATCAAAGCAGCATAATACTATCGAAGAATAGAGATCTATATTCATAAACAACACAGGACCATATATGTATTGACCACGCAAATGCACATACAATCAAACATACAAGAATGTGGAGGAAAACTTGAATAGCTTTGTTAATATCAAGAATAGCAAGAGGATTACAACCAATTGTTCTGGTCCAGCATCATCCTCTAGCAAGAAAGCCCTTCTTCACCTCAATTAAAGCTTAGATCACCCAACACTATGATGTTACACTAGAAAACCAACAGCACTTCTCTACAAGATACAAGATTCCAGCCTCTGGATCTTTGTGATGAGGGATCCATATATAGATGATTGTAGGGGCATGAGTCAGCTTCTAGGATTTTGATTAGTGTCCTTTCTATGATATTTCTTGATTCCACTTGGAGATTGATGATCTCTTACTCATCCCTGGTCGAAATCAGAGAGGCAAGTGTCAGAGGGGAAGTTTCTGGAAGATTCTATGATCTTCCACCTCAAAAATTATCTCTGCCATTTGTCCATTCTCACCCATCGCACCCTACAGAGGGGCCATCCAGTATGCATCACACCCTTTACACTAGGAAGGTGATATGCATCGCACCCTCTGCACTGGGCATTCAATACGGTCCAGTTTTGACCATTTCTGAGTAGTTTTTTGTGGAGAACTTCTAGGAGATGATGTAATCAGCTAACCTTGTTCCTTTAGGTAGTGAAGCAACACTTTTAGGGACTTAGGATCCCTCAGTTTGTGGACATTTATGATTGGGGTTGCAGTGTCCAAAAATGTCTATAACAGCTAGCTACAGGATTTACTCGGTTCCTCAAATAAGGAATGCCCTTTGCATGGGACGAGGTGGCCCAAAACTCTTTTGATGCTCTTAAGGCCATCCTCATAAATGATCCTCTGTTGCATCCACTGAACTATTATTGGGATTACTTCCTTTACCTAGCTGCAACCCCTAGCATTGTTACTATCGTATTGGCCCAAGACGATGATGTAGGCAGCAAACATGTTATCTACTACCTTAGTCAAAATCTCCTCGACACTAAAATACATTATGCACATGTCAAGAAGTTAGATTTGGCTTCCGTTGATGAGCCTGATCATTGGGTAATTATATGGGCCTTAATTCACCTCATAGCTTAGTCAAACCAATTATTCTCACAACTTATTGCATACTATTGATTATAGTTTGTTTATGAGATGAGTTAGAGTCAGATATTTTTCTGTGGTCTAATGTCCTTTTAACGCAATATTAAAGGGTAAAAGCAAGGAATTTTAGCAAATAATTTGGTAAAAACATGAATGGGACAAGGGAGAGGAATTATAGGAGGTAAATCCTCCTCATTTACTACCCCTCCATTCAAATATTCCTTCATCATCTCTGAGTGCAAACAGCCAAATCATGACGACTAGAAGGTAGCCGAGCAAGTGAAAGTCAAAGCACCAGTTTATCTCAAGTTTGGGAACCAAGCCTCCCTAATTTTAAGGCAGTCGTCGGAGACTTCAGTTGTATAAATATAGATTCCATGGACCTCGGTAGGATTCAGACTTTTGATTGTAAAAATCTACTTTATTTTCAAGCTGCAAGACTTGTGACAGTTTTTTTATGTAATCCATTGTTTTGATAATAAGAATGAGTTTAGTTTTGAGCCAACACTAAGTTAACTCAGAGTGCTGAAGCTCTTGGGTTAGGGCCCAACTCTTGCAGCTAAGGCTCCTCTTTATTGTCCATATATGTCAGCATATATTCATGGTTTAATCATTAATTTGCTTAAGTAGTTGCATTTCCATTACAACAAGGTAGCACATAGATTCATGGTTTAATAATTCACTTGCTTAAGTAGCTACATTTCCATTACAACAGTGTATCATATACATTCATCGTTTAATCATTCATTTGCTTAAGTAGTTGCATTTCCATTACAACAGTGTATCATAGATTGGTTTTGTTTTAGTTTTCTTCCATTTGTGCCTTTCTCTTCAATTAGCAACTTAGCAAGGATTATACCCATAGATTTCCTTTCACAGAAACCCTGACCAACCACCGTCAACCGTGTGCCACATATCTTCTTCATATTCATTTCAACGTTTGACTTTATGCTCTCCAAATCTCCACTGTCAATATTTCTAGCTTGATCCAATGGATATTGCATCATCTCAATACTTTATGTGCTCCAAATCTCCGCCATCTATATGTCTAGCTCGATCCAAGGACTATCACGTCGTCTCGATACTTTATGTGCTCCAAATATCCACCGTTGGTCTGTCTAGATTTATCTAATGGCTATCGTACAATCTCATGTGGATTCTTGCATGACCGTTATCTACACGAGAGCATGCGAGAAAAGTGGTTTTCCTGTGCTACGTGTCATTCACTTAGGCTAATCCTGCAAAATTTAGAAATGCAACTTACAGCATTGAGGGCGCACAAGAAACTATTTACCACCTACGGAACCCACTCCATAATTTGGCATGTTTTTTACCCTTTATGTTGCCACGTGACTTGATGTGATCCATCCATCTATTCACTTCATCTCTGCAATAAGATCCCTGTCACTCATCCTCTGATTAGTCTTGTTTGTCCATCTCTTCACTTAACCTCTCGCGATAAGATCTCCACCATTCATTTTCCAATTAACCTTGTTCATCCATCTCTTGACTTATCCTCCCGCAATAAGATCTTCGCCATTCATCTCTCATTTGTCCTTTTCGTCCATCTATTGACTAAACCTCTCGCAATAATATCTCTACCATTCATCTTTTGATTAGTAATATTCATCCATCTCTTGACTAAACCTATCGCGATAATATCTTCAACATTTATCTTTGGATTAGTCATGTTCATCCATCTATTCACATAACCTCCTACGATAAGATCTATGCCACTCATCTTCCATTTTTACTATTCGCTGATCTATCCAACAATTCTATGCACTTCTGCTTCATTATGTCCTCCTTTAAATGATTTCAATCTTTGCTTGCTCTTTCGCTTGACTCCTCGCATGCTTGATTTTACCAAAACACCAAAAATGTGAAAACAAACTTAGTTTAGTTTCCTTGCTTACATATTAGTTTGGTTTGATGCTCTTTACTTATGTAACATAGATAGCAACATTAGGTTAGTGTTGATTTAGAAATTATACTCAGTTTAGTTGTTTAAGTGTTTAATTATGATATTGTTTAAGTTTTTAATTATGATATGTTGTGATTTAGCATTACATGTTGTTTTCTTCATTACTACAGTAGAGTAGCTCTCTTAGAATATATCTTCTCTTCTTCCATCAAAGAATAAAGCTTCTTTTGACACTATAGAAGTCTGGCTTGGAACCCTTGGTGTCTCTTTCCAGATGAACAAGTGACAGCAGGCAAGACCTTCACTTCTACTTGTGCATATAGCACTGTCACCTCCAAGTTTGTATGAACCCTGGATTGATAAGTAAATTTGGTAGCCCAGGAGTTGCAGCATCCTTGCTGCAATACTAGTGCACATTACTTATTGGCACCATTGCCGAGGAGGTGTCTGAGCAGAATGTGGATACTGATTTCTTTTATTCTATTTCTAGTTTTTCATCTTTTCTTCCATTTCTAGTCTACAATTTTCTTTGATTAGTTTATTTCTGCGAAATTAATCTAGTAGTTTCCTTTCTTTCATTTTTCATTATCTTCTTTCCTTTCCATTCTGCAAGAATAATTTCAATTCAACAAGTAGTTTTTTGTTAGTAATTTTCATTCAATCAGCAATTTCATTTCTAACAAAGTACTTTCCTACTAAAAAAATCTTCCAAAAGCCAACCCAAAAACATTTCTTTCCATGCCTCATAGGAGTAGGGGCAATTTAGGAAAATTCTTGCCAAATACCCCCACTACATTCAACAACCAACCTTCTCTCTTCTTTGGTGGTTGTGAACTAGAGGAACCTTTAGGTGAAAAACCTGACATATTTGAAGAACCTATAGGGGAGAAGAAGAGGAAGAACGCATTTGTACTGAAACAATGGCTGAAAACCAAAATGAAAAAGGAAATAGAGAGAGAATTGAGGGTGCCTTTCCCATCAGGGAAACCAATGGGGACACTAAGATGAAGAATATAAGCCCCTCTGCTCTACCTCATTTCCATGGCCTGACCATAGAGGACCTTGACACTTTCCTATTTGAGTTTGTTGTTATATGATGAACCTATGAATATACAGATGATGAGTAAAAGTTAAAATTGTTTCCATCTACCCTCAAGGATGCAAAATTCCACTAGTTCATGGGTTTACCTGCAAATAGCATCACAAATCGAGCTCAGATGTAGCAACCTTTTAACAAAAAATATAGGAATTGTTGTTGGTCAAAGGATACTAAAGAAGAAATTTTCAGGATGACCATGGGCTAGGATGAATCCTTAGAAGACTATAAAGAAAGATTCCAACTCAGTTACAAAAGGTCTAGGTGCACACTTGACCCTGAGTCATTAAAGTTGGTCCTACTTAGAGGAGTAAGGGAATATCTTTTGGATACCTTACACTTGTTAGTAGGAGGAGATATCTACCAATTACCCCATGAGGATATCAAGACTATCTTTAGAAACCATTCTAGGACAACCAGGAAAAAGGGTAGGAGTAGTTAACTTATTGCCAATACATCATCTTCCAACGCATCCATCAAGGGTGAAATTGGAAATATATTGGAATATCTCAAAAGTGATATGTTGCAAATCCTTACTTTGCAATTGGACACCATGAACATAAAAAGGAAGCAAGAGGAAGCAGAGAGATCCTTGGCCATATTTTGTCCTAGATGCACTAGGAGGAATCCTAGGAATGAATGTCCATTGAACCGCATTGAGATTTGCTCAGTCTGTGAAGAAAACAACTCCACAGACAAGTTCCCTTCTTTACCCAAACTCAAAGTTGTATATCAAGGAGCTGAAGGGGTCACTGAGTAGCTTTGCTACATCAACTAAAGGAGACCTCTTGGGCCTAGACCATATCAGTAGGGTATGTAGGGTCATCCCATGCATATTACAACCCCAACCAATCCACAACTATACCTTCTTGGGGACCTCCCACTCATCCTTCTTGGTCTACACCCCCTCCTTGGTCCTTTTCATCTTAGTATCATTCCCAAATAGCCAACCAGTAATTTCAACCTTACATTCCTCACAACCTCAATGAAATACCCCACTCTAGGGGTGGAGGCCCCAATAAAACAATTCTCCAGCTCTATTGCCTCCACCACCTACCCAACCACAACTCCTACACTCTGCTCCACCCAAGCAACTATAGATGCCTGCCTAGCCAAATCCAAACCCAAACAATAGGAAGGCTCAACAAGTATATAGTGGAGAGACATCATACCCATCTTATGTTGTATAAATCCAAGAGATCAACCTAAGACCTAGGAGAATTTTCCAAGATAACCAACCTCCCTCTCCACATATGGAAGTTGAGGAAGAAAGAGAGGAAATCAAGCTTAAAGTAAATCCACCTTTTCTTGAGAGATTCGCCAAACCACTCCAGCCTACCCCAAAATAACTTGAACTTATGGGAGAATTGAAAAATCTATATGTAAAGATCTCCCTTCTCTAGGGATTAAAACTTGTTCCCATTTAAAATAAGTTGATTAAGGAGAAATTATTCAAGCATCCAAGAAGAAGAATAAAGGATGCCCCTACCATTAATGTCATTGGGTTGTTGTCTGACTTAATGTTGAGGTAGGTAATATGTTTGAAATATTTGGACCATAGAAGCCCTGTAGTAGATGTGCACATCAATGGCAGCATTGTCCCACACACTCTGATTGATGTAGGGGCTACCATGAATGTGATGACCAAGGAAACCATGCTCAAGCTCAACCTCCAAGGGTCATTGAGGAAGACCACAACAATTCTGTAAGACGTAGATCATTCCATAGTCACCCCTAAGGGAATTGTGGAGGATGTCATGGTCTCTATTGACTCTTGGGAGTACCCTACATATTTTCTAATTCTCCAGCCTAAGGCTAAGCTTACTGATTACCCTCTCATGCTTGGGAGGCCATGGCTGGGCACAACAGATGCTTACATTAGCTACAGAGCTAGGAATATAACCATCAGGAATGGGCATATATCTAAGAAGTTAGTCTTATACCCTCCTACTCAACCTTCTCTAGAGCATGATTTACCTTTATGGTTAGAGGAGGAGGAATAATATGAGGCTTATTCAACCCAACTTTATGCTTTGGAAGCAACCATAGGAAGAGGATAGCAAGATGAGGATGAATTAATTGAACACCTGCTCCAAATTTTAACTCCTACTTCATTACCATTAGAAGAAGAAGGGAAACCCAGAACAATCATCCAATTGACTTATGCTTGGCCAATTCCAACCCACCCTATGTCAAAACCATAGAATTTGTCCCAAAGAAAACTTTGAAAATTAATCCATCTCTTTCTTCTCTTGAAGAGGAAAATCTATGCAACATGTTGAGAGAAAACCTAGAAGCCTTCTCTTGGAGCTACAAGGAAATGAAGGGAGTACACCCATTAGTGTGTACTCACCACATATACATCAAAGGAGGTTGCAAGCCAGTCTAGCAACCACAAAGGAGTATGAATCCAGCTCTTAAAGATATAGTCAAAGAAGAACTGTGAAAAATTGTAGATGCAGGATTCATTTACCCTATCTCTAACAATGAGTGGGTCTCTCCTTTAGTGTTAGTTCCCATGAAAAATGGTACGTGGAGGATTTGTGTCGATTACAGGGAGTTGAAAAAAGCCACAAAGAAGGATCATTTGCCCCTACCCTACATGGACTAAGAGCTAGATGGCTTGGCAAGGAAGAAGTTTTTTCCCTTCCTAGATGGATTCATTGGGTAAAACCAAATCCAAATCTGCCCAGAAGACTAGGATAAGACCACATTCACCTATCCTTGGGGTACTTTTCCCTATAGGCTCCTTCCTTTTTCCCTATGCAATGCTCCTGCCACTTTTCAGAGAGCAATCTTAAGTATTTTTTTTGAATTAGTACATGATGCGGTGGAAATTTATATGGATGATTTTACACCTTATGGCTATGATTTTCAAGAAGACTTGACTAACCTAGGCAAATTATTACACAAATGCATTAAAATGAACATGTCTCTTAGTCCAGAAAAATGTGCATTCTTAATGACTGAAGGGACCATGCTAGGTCATTCAATATCTCAGCAAAGACTAGAGATGGACCCAAACAAAATAGCAATCATCCAAAGGGTCCCACGTCCTCAAAAGCAAAGGGATGTTAGGAGTTTCTTGGGGTTAGCTGGATACTACCGAAGGTTCATAAAGGACTTTACCAATTTGGCCTCTCCTTTATTTGGGTTGTTGGCCAAGGATTCTAAGTTTATATGGTCAAAAAGCTATAAAGAGGCCTTAGACACTTTAAAGGGTAAGTTCACCACTGCACCAATTACTCGACACCCAAACTAGGCCCTCCCTTTTCATATTCATGTTGATGCCTCACACAAAGCCATAGGAGTAGCCTTAGGTCAAGTAGACGAGAAATTGCTCTATACCATCTATTTTATCAGTCAGAACTTATCAAAGGCTAAGCTAAATTATACTATGACAAAAAGGAACTCCTGGTTGTTGTGCATTCATTAAACAAATTTAGGCATTACATTACATGCTACCAAACATTTGTGCATACTAACCATGTTGCAATCAAATATTTAATGAACAAACTAGATGTGAATGCTAGAATTATAAGATGGTTGATTTTATTACAACATTTTGATCTGACTGTTGTTGCAGACTTTCTATCTAGGATGAATCTGCCTACATGTGAAGAAGGAATGGTGGAGGACCAGTTACCAGATGAGCATTTTTTTTCTATTTCATTTCTCTGCCCATGGTTTGCTGATATAGAAAACTATTTGGTATCAGCATAGTTCCCACCAAACTTTCCCTCCAAAGAAAAGAACAAGATAAGTCAGGAAAAGTGCCCCCTTCACCTGGATTGGGTGCAATATTTTGAAACTTGGCCCAGATCAAATATTGGGAAGGTGTGTAACAGAAGAGGAAGATTTTGACATCCTTCTAACCTGTCATGATGGGCCTTGTAGAGGTAACTTTGTAGCAAAGAGGACAACTTTCAAAGTGTTTCAAGAAGGCTATTATTGGCCCACTCTTCATTAGGATGTGAAAATGTACATTAGTCAGTGTGATTGGTGCTAGAGGATGGGAAAGCCTAATCCAAGAGATGAGATGCCCCTACAACCTCAAGTGACTTTCGAGCCATTCGACAAGTGGGGCATGGACTTCATTGAGCCTATCAACCCTCCTTCAAATCAAAAATAGTACATTATTGTGTGCACGGATTATTTGACTAAGTGGGTTGAAACTAAGACAATTAAGGTAGCAACAAAAGAGAAGGTGTTTAACTTCCTAAGGGAGAATGTATTCTACAAATTTGGGTACCCTAGAGAGCTAGTCACAGACTAAGGCAGTTAGTTTGCCTCCAACATGATTGAAGAACTACTCAGCCATCACAAAATCAAGAATAGGACTTCCACTCCTTATCATCCACATGCTAATGGGCAAGTGGAGGTGATCAACAGGTCATTAGAGAGCATCTTAACCAAGGTAGTGAGCAGCAACAGGAAGGATTGGCTAGAGAGACTAGTTGAGGCTGCTTGGGCCTATAATACAACACAGAAGACCACCACTGGATTTACACCCTATGAGCTGGTCTATGGGAAAAATTCTTTGTTGTCCATTAAGTTTGAATATAACACATTGAGGATGGGAGCACAACTAGATTTGGATCTCAATCATGCATAGAAAGAAATATTGTTCCATTTGAATGGCTTGGATGAATTCAAAATGTAAGCCCTCCTACATACAAGATAGTTCTGCTTTAGAGGAAGATCTGGCATGATAGACATATTAAGGAGAAGCAATTCCAAGAAGGTGATTGGGCATTGTTATATGATTCTACGTATAAATATTTCAAGGGAAATATAAGGACAAGATGGATCAGACCTTATGTGGTGGAAAGATGCCATGATAATGTTTTAGTGCAAATAAAAACTATAGATGAAGAAGCCATTCCATTTCTTATTAATGGAAATTGATTGAAAATGTACAAGAGGCATTTATAAAAACAAGAGTTCATTGACAATATCAATAAGAAAGTGATGATGGTGGAGCAATTTCTAGCTCCTCCCTCATCAAGTCATTCAAAAAAGAAAAAAAGGAGAAAAAAGAATAAGGATTTAGGTGAAAACTTCCATGAGGTGCCTGAGTCCCATCTTTGGGTTGAAAACCTCATGAGGCGGCCCAATGATGAAAAAAAATAATAAGAACATACTTGGTGAAAACCTTCCTTGAGGCACCCATGGAAAACATCTAGGGTGAAAACCTCTCTGAGGAAACCTAGGTGTTTTTCAGAAAAGAAAAAAAAAAAAAGAGACAATTATTATTTGCAGGTGGGCGAGAAAGACAATCAAGGATAAAAGATATGATCCAAAGGGAACCTTGCCTCACATATATTCATCTCCTCCACTCCTTACCATGCATCCCTCCATCAATTCCATTGTTTTTTTCACTTCATTTCTTCTATTTAGGAAGAGACTGTGTTTCCTATAGGATCCCCCAAAAACCTACAAGAAGCAATATGAGGGTGAATGGTAAGCTGGTTAGGTCCTATAGTAGCCTATCCCACAAAATATCAATCATCAGCTACAAGTCTTCACTAGGATGATCCAGACAGCAGACAACAGAGGAGGAAGAAGAATGACCATGCAACAAATAAACAATGTAGCACCTCTGATCTTCAATGACTGTAGCATGGCATCGAGACCATAGGTAAGTATACCACTCACTCACTCATATGCATCATTTGATCAAAATTTTAAGGGTTACGACGTAGCTTGTTTATAATTGAAATGTGACCAGTTAACTTGGCCACCTTCGACAAAGAAGATAGTCAGGTGGCAAAAAGGAAATTCTTTTCAAAATCAAAAGAGAATGCAAGAGTCTGAAAACAGTGATTATGTTTTATGGCATTAAAATACGATGTAAGGTGGGGCCTAAACCCATATTAAAGTTCGAGTGATAGCCCAATATATAACTAATCGTGGGTTCGAGAGGCAGATAAAGTGCTCTTTGTGGGAACAATGAGCACGAGTTATAACTCAGGCTTAACCCCCGCAGTTTACCATGACGTCAAGGTGTTTGACCAAGATATATAGCCTGAGATTGTTGCAGGGGGTTCAATCTTGATGAACATCCCATACACTCCCTAACCCGGTAGCGGGCCACCCTAATCGATCCACTCCATCTCATCTCCTCCACGTCATCCACCACCCTCATTCATTGTCGTCCACCTCATCTGCCATTCCACAGATATAGTGTTGTTTATGGCTACCATTTTAGGATGCTTGAAGAATTAAGATTTGGGGTAGAAATACTAGTTCACCAAAGACTCAGCATACCCTATTTCTTGATGCAATCACTCATAGACTCCAAAAAAAAAGTAAAGGAAGGGAATTCTCAACAATTGGCTTACCATGGGTTGATCAGGATCCTCACTGAAGATGCCATCCAAAACCTCAGGATCCATATAACATGGTCAGTCTTCAGAGACTTGCCAACAAAGGATGACAACAAAACCCTTACCTATAATGTTAGTCCTTCTGTCAGTAAGGTGGAGGCAAAGCAAGAAAAAGAAGATACAGAGCTAGATGGAGATGAAATGGATGAAGAAGAAACTAATACAGAGGAACACGATGAAGTAGAAAAGAAGGAGGCTGATGCTGAAACAAAGGAGGAAACGAAGGGAGAAACTGATGGAGATAAGAAAGAGCAACAAGAGGAAGAAGATAAGAAAAAAAGAGTGGAAAAAGGCATTGAAATAGAAGGGGAAGAACACAAGGAGGAGTCACCTAGGGTGTCTCCAAAGGCCCCTGAGAGGGAGGCAACACCTTCGCTACTCTTAGCACCCAGTGACGCAAAAAGGGAAAAGAAGGAGGTAAAACCCTCTATATTTCAGAACAAAAAGGAGCACAAAAATCAAACAAGGGAAGCCACAATATCAACAAAAATTGCTATTGAGATTGAAGATTCCCCTACACCAAGGGATAGAGAAGAAATAATGAGAGATCAACCTGAGAGGGAAAATGCATGGCTAAGAGGATAGATGCAGGAAAGTGAAAACCAACTAGCATGTATGGCCAGCCTCTCCTTGGAGGCCATCTAGTGTAGGATGCCAGCTAAATCCTAGGCTCTTTACCTCAGAGAACAATGGCTACAATTTCATATTAAAACACTAGCACAAAGCGGCACCATGCCATTTCAGGACTATAGGAATTTTATTGATCTTTGTGACCAAAGTACACTAGAGGATAGGGCCAAAATGGTTGAGTTTTACTTGCACAACATGGCCCTCATAGACATTAATGTTTGGGATCCTAATGTTGAGCTAGGAGATCTACAATTAATGACTTTGGCATCATGGATGAACCATAAGGATTCAAGGGATGCAGAGATGAAAAGAGTATTGGTCAGAGAGAAAAATGAACCTCTTTTCATGAGAGCTGAACAATCAAATCCCATGGCCCTAATCAGCACCCATAATCTAATTGCAAATGATCTTGAGTTTCTACCTAGATATCTAGCCCAAGAGCAAGCAATTTCACATTTTGAGGATATGTTTAGGCTACTAGGAAAATATAGTATACATGCCTACTTAAGGAGATGGAACACAATACCACACAACTTGAAGATTAGAGAATATCACTCTCCTCAAAGGTTGAGAGAGGCACTCAACAAGACACCAATGTATAATAAATCAATGCAAAGGTTGAAGGTCAATTGGATAGGCCTAAAACTCAGTCCACCACTACTCCTAGGGATGCTAGAAGGGGGAAAAGAAGAAGAGGAAATAGGCAGTGGAAAGAAGTAGAGAGGAAAGTAGGCTTATATGAACAAGAAGAAAATACCATAGCAGAGGCATGGGATGTCATAGAGGCTACCAAAGCCATGAACAACATGGACATTGACTAAGTTGCTCAGAGGATGAGAAACACTTTTAGTAGGGGAGTGATGATGAGCCTCATCATTGGGTAATTATATGGGCCTTAATTCACCTCCTAGCTTAGTCAAACCAACTATTCTCACAACTTATTGCATACTTTTGATTATATTTTGTTTATGAGATGAGTTAGAGTTGGATATTTTTATTTTTGGTCTAATGTGCATTTAACGTAGGATTAAAGGGTAAAAGAAAGGCATTTTGGAAAATACTTTGGTCAAAACTCAATTGAGACAAGGAAGAGGAATTATAGGAGGTAAATCCTCATTTACTACCCCTCCATTTGAATTTTCCTCCATCAAGTCAGAGCGCAAATAGCCAAATCATGAGGACTAGAAGGCAACTGAGCAAGTGAAATTCAAAGCACTAGTATATCTTGAGTTTGGGAATTGAGCCTCCCTAATTTTAAGGAAGTTATTGGAGAATTAGTTGTATAAGTAAAGAGGCCTAGGACCTCAGTAGGATTTAGACTTTTGATTGTAAAACTCTACTTTATTTTCGAGCTACAAGACTTGTGACATTTTTTGATGTAATCCATTGTTTTGATAATAATAATGAGTTTTGTTTTGAGCTAGCACTGAGTTAACTCAGAGGGTTGATGCTCTTGGGTTAGGGCCCAACCCTAGTAGCTAAGGCTTCTCTTTATTTTACATGCATGTTAGCGTAGATTCATGGTTTAATCATTCATTTGCCTAAGTAGTTGCATTTCCATTACAACAGGGTAGTGCATAGATTCATGGTTTAATAGTTCATTTGCTTAAGTAGCTTCATTTCCATTACAACAGTGTAGCGCATAGATTCATGGTTTAATCGTTCATTTTCATAAGTAGCTGCATTTCCATTATAGTAGTGTCGTGTAGATTGGTTGTGTTTTAGTTTGCTTCCGTTTGTGCCTTTTTCTTCAGTTGGCAGGTTAGCAAGGATTATACCTTTAGGTTTCCTTTCACAACAACCCTGACCAACCACTTTCAACCACGTGTCCCATAGCTTCTTCGTATAGATTTCAATGTTTGACTTTATGCACTCCAAATATCCATAGCCGATCTGTCTAGCTTGATCCAATGGCTATTGCATCGTCTCAATACTTTATGTGCTCCAAATCTCCACCGTCGATCTATCTAGCTTGATCCAACAACGATCACATTGTCTCGATACTTTAATCACTCCAAATCTCCAACGTCGATCTATCTAGGTTGATCCAACGGTTATCACGCAATCTCACGTGAATTCTTGCACAACTGTTATCCACCCAAGAGCACGCAGGAAAAGTGGTTTTCCCATGCTACCTGTCATTCACTTAGGCTAATCACACAAAATTTAGAAATGCAACTTACAACTTCCCCATGTTAGAGCCTAGATTTACATCAGGCTGAAAAGGTAAGCTTCTAGGTCCACATCAAAACCCTCTCATCCTAGTAGCTAGCCCTACGAGGATAGGAGAGGGCTCTCTCTGGGTCAATATTAGCAAAAGATAATCAGATGAGGCTTGCGATGACTAATTTAACAACTAATCTTAGGCTAGGTATGAATTGCAAGGATTTGATTTGATTTTTGGGGGTTTTTTGTTGGAAAAAGGGAAGCGAAAATTTGGGTCTGGGGATGAGGCCAAACTTTTGCAAAATTCCGGTTGGGGCAAGGTAGGTAGTAGTTTTGATGCTTCAGATTAAATGAATGGATAAAAAAGACTGCTGAGGAGCTTAAGAGGGCAAGAGGGTACCAAGAATCCTCTTCAAACTAAAGAAAACATGTAAAACTAAACAAAATTTTATGGCAGAGCACAGCAAGCCAATGAATTCTACCTTTGCCACTCATTTGTTTAATTTCAGAAGCAAAAGAGAAAGGAAATGGTACGCATAAATATCAGTGAACTTACAAATTACATAGAGAAAAACACCATCAAAACACAGAGCCACAAGGATCTCAAAAAGTGTTGCAAACCCTGGTCTTTCCTTTCCTCAGGCTGAAAAGGTAAGCTTCTAGGTCCACATCAAACCACGCTCAGCCTCGTAGCTAGCCCTACGAGGACAAGAGACGGCTCTTTCTGGGTCAATCTCAGCAAAAGATAATCGATGGGGCTTGAGATGACTGAAATAAAAACTAATTTTAGGCTAGATTTACCTCAGGCTTAAAAGGTAAGCTTCTAAGTCCACATCAAACCATGCTCAGCCTCGTAGCTAGCCCTACGAGGATAGGAGAGGCCTCTTTCCAGGTCAATCTCAGCAAACAATAATCGATGGGGCTCGCAATGACTGAAATAAAAACTAATTTTAGGCTAGGTATGAAGTGCAAGGATTTGATTTGATTTTTTTTGGGGGGTTTTTTGTTGGAGAAGGGAAAGGCAAATTTGGGTTTGGGGATGAGGCCAAATTTTTGTAGAGTTTCGGTTGGGGTAAGGTAGGTAGTATTTTTTATGATTTAGATTAAATGAATGGATAGAAAAGACTACCAAGGAGCTGAAGAGGGCAAGAGGCTATCAAGAATCCTCTTCAAACTGAAGAAAACATTGAGAATTAAGCAAAACTAAAAGGCAGAGCACAACAAACTCATGAATTCTACCTTTGTCACTCAATTTGTTTAATTTCAGAAGAAAAGAATGGAAATGGCATACATAAAACATCAATGATCTTACAATTACATGAAGAAAAACACCATCAAAACACAGAGCCACAAGGATCCCAACAAGTGCTGCAAAACCCTAGTCTTTCCTTTGCCAAAAATGTAGAAATCAAATGTACAATGGAGTGCCAAGAAATCCCAAGTGTCCAACCATGAAAATGACTTAGAAATTACATAATATAGACAATCCAAACCCATTTCCTTGCCTCTAGGGGTCGAGCTCATCATTCTAGCAGCTATTTGAACCAATTCTAAACAAGGAACTGAAATCTAGGCAATCAAACAACTTGCCTCTATATGCTAGGAAACTGATTCATTCATTTAATTTTCACTTTTTAGTGAATGAATCCTCTAGAAAAAGTAACAATGTGCCAATATTAAATCATTGTCATCAAATTACATCATGGTAGATCAAGAGTTACATGAAAAAGTGAAACTAATCAAAAC
>APFE031397429.1:61834-82120 GCA_000404065.3 Pinus taeda | reverse complement strand
GGCACAACAATATTAATAAGGGGTATAACTACAATAGTAATGGGGTAATCACTAGTATTATAGGGACCCAACACTTTATACTGTGTCGGCATCGATCTTATTCTTCACTGATGCCTCATGATCAAGGAAGTTGAATGATCTTTCAATGGTTGCCACTCAAGGGCATGTGGTGGTAATATGTCTCATTATGCTACATCTTAGAAAATCCTTCTTGCTAGTTATTTTTGGTCATCTGTCTTCAAATACTGCATTCTAATTATCCCCAAGTGTCATGAATACCAAATTTACCAACGCAAGATATGCACCCCACCTGCTCACCTAAACCCTGTCATTACCATTGGGCCATTTGCCAAATGGGGCATCGATTATATGACATGTAACCCTTGTTCACTCAGGGAGAATGGCTATATTATCGTCGATGTGGATTATTTCACCAAATGGGTCGAAGTTATGCCTACATATTCTGCAGATGGTAAGACGACAGCTCAATTCCTTTTTAACCATGTTATTTCCAAGTTCGGCGTACCCCAAGCCATTGTCATAGACCATGGCTCCCATTTCAAAGATCACATGATGGCAGAACTAACATCTGCATTGAGCTTGCACCATGATGGCTTGACCCCATATTAACCTCAGGCCAACGGTTAAGTTGAAGTCATGAACAAGGTTTTCATCACCATGCTTCAATGTACTATTGGGATGCACAAGTTAAATTGGCATTTCATGGCTTTTTCAACTCTGTGGGCCTACAAAACTTCAACCAAAGATGCAACTAGTTTCACACCTTTCTAGCTCGTCTATGGTTTAGAAGAAATATTGTTGACCAAATGTGAGATTCCTTCACTCGAGGTAGCTGTTAAACTCCTCCCCGAAACATCACCTCAAGAGGAATGCCTCTTATATTTAGAATGTCTGGATGAGACTCATCGTCTCGCTGCCTTGGTCATCGAAGCATAAAAGAAACGGGTCAAATCCCATTTCAATTATTCGGTCTCCCCTCGTGCTTTCTCTCAAGGTGATTTTCTCCTACTATAAAACCAAGCTAATGATAAGCTGGGGGCAGGCAAGTTCAAACCTATGTGGCATGGGCCCTGTTATCACTCAGGTTGTTCCCCAAAATTTGTGAGAAAAGGGAATGCGGACGAGGTAACCACTAACCAATTTTTAATATGTAATTTCTAGCCAAACTGCATCCGGAGAGGGATCTCTCTTTATAATTTAACTTTGTTTTTTGAAGTTTTTTATGCTAGTTATGATGTGCAGAGTTTTGTTTTAAGTTTGTTTGGATGGTGATTTTAAACAGAGTTGGGATGCAAGTCTGAAACAGTTTATTCAATTGGGAAATGGAGTCTATGAACATGGACTGCTGAGTGTGTTTCTATGATGAAGGGCAATACTACAGAGCGACATAATCAATTTTGGAACAATATTGAAATCTAGAAATTTATGGAATGTAAGCCAGTGGGTGAAGGGCAATCAAGAATCCTTCATCATGATGGCAGAGGGAAAGTGCATGAATATTATCAAGGAGTAGCAAAGAATTCCTTGGCAATCTTCAAAGTGAAAGAATCAGTGGGAACAAAGGCATCTAAGAATTTATGTTTATCCTAATACTCAAGAAAACATAAATAACAGCGGGAATTGAACACATAGTGTATTTAAACAAGTTCTGGGCTATTCTTTTTCCCTTCTGCTAAGATTATGAAACATATATGAAATTTGCAAACACAGAAAACACAAAACACAGTTTAGAACTACTTATTGATCCATAGAAAGACACAGGAATTCTGTAGCAGAGCCCAGAACATCAAATCCACATTCAGACGGTCCAACAGTAGTGCACTTCAATAACCTTTGTATTAAAAAATATCAGAGTTACAGTGTGGTCCACAGAGGAAAATCACCAACCCCGAATACATTCCTTGGGGAGGTATTTATACAAAAAGCGAGTTACAAAATATCGTGTGGATAAGATATGAAGCAATAAATTCCTTCACCTACTCTGACAAGGGAATAAATGCAGAAATAAACGTAGGAGTAATTGTGGCTATGTTGGCTACTTTAACTGATAAGATATTTTTGACTTTTCAATTTAGGAAGTCGGCTGGTAGTTGTGTCTTTACTTTGCATTCCTGCGTTGTTGTCCTGATCCTTTCACCTGCTCTTGATTTGGCTTTTATGCGTCCTAGTCCTTGCTTGACCTCCTTCCTCTATTGTTTTCATCTTTATTATATCTGCCACGTGTCTTGTTATTTGACCTAGTGTAGATAAACAGAAAAATATAAATTACCTAGGTAAAATTTCCATCATACTCTACCACCATTGGTCTGTTGGAAACTGATGTCTTTGTATTTTTACAAGTGCTTCATCAACCTCAGTATACCTATAGAAGTTAGGCTTGACTTGAAAAAGATGGTTTATTTCATGATCAATATAAAACAAGTTTTCCAATTTGTCATATAAACTCTGTCAGGAGGGAGGTCCTATGTCTTCTAAAGTGCTTGATGATGCAGTGATTTGATTTGTAAAATAAGTGTTTACCCTGTGAGCATATTGTTGATGTGATAACAGTCTTTGACTGCTGGTTAGTAAACTGGGTAAACCCTTCTACTGCAAGACTGTGAATTTCTCTGTGAAGGCATTAATCTCCATCTGCATCTATTGGCACTTCCTTTCCAAAGTTTGTACAAAATTCCTTATTGATAGCACCTTCTTCACTGTCAAAATGGTGCCTGTTCTGTCCGAGATCTCCAAAGCTGCTAGTTGTTCTTTAGTATGGGTATTCAAAAAATGGATCAACCTATTGGACTGCTCAGGCATGTTTCCCAATGATGCCCTGGCCCTTTGAATTTCCACTTGGGCCCTTTCTATCAATTCAATTTTTTCATGGATTGTTTGAATTGATTGCCATTGGTCAATAATAGACTGGCCAATCTTGGTTCACAAAATAATTTTAATGTCTGCTAGAGGTTTATGCAAGGTGAGATCCTTTTCCAATGATCTCACCTTGTTCTCCAGGGCCTTCAGCTCTCTGGTTTTCTCTGCCACTGTTATTTTTGACTTGTCATAGCTCACCTCAAGTTTGGCTAGTTTTTCTTTTGCCTCTTTGAGCTCTGACATTTGAGCTTCTAGCTCTTTTACTGCTTTCATCATTTCTTCCATCCTCATGCTGGTCTCTGGCTCTATTGTTGCTGCTGTTGAAGCATCTATAGTTGTTGTACCTATTGTTGATGTTGGCTCAGTGGGAGGGATTGCTGCTGTGACTATGGGGGGAGCAGAGATAATTGTTGGACCTATTTCAGGTGGATGGGAGGTCGACTCTCCCTTCTTGATTTGCAATGCTTTCTCCAACTATTGCTCTATTTGAATTAGCCTTTGATTGATCCTCATCAACAGATCCATTACACCTTCTTCTGCCTTTTCCTGTGCCAGTTCTGTTGTTTGTGGATGCATGGTGACAGGCATCTTCAATTGCTTTCTAAGGGCAGCAATATCTTCCTCCTTCTTCTTTATCAGTGCTTTGATGCCCTTGGCATCCTTGGGATCATGTCCCAGCTCAATAATTATCTCTTCTAGAGTCTTTATTCTGTTGTCTTTGGCTAAAGAAGAGATCTTCTCCAAATCCAATTGGGCAGATGTGTTACTTAATGATTCTTTCAATTGGTGGGCCAGCGTTGCTTTGTCTGCCAATGTAGCATAGACCATTTCACCCGTTTGTTTGTGCAATTCTATTTGGTCCATTGGGTGTATATCTTTGGCAAGGACCTATAAATTGGTCCTTATGTAGTCAACTGCAGACTGTGGTTGCTGAACCTTAGGCTTAAAATGAGTTAAGATCATTTTCTCCTCCTCAATGTCATAAGCTGCCATTAGTCTTTGTTGTTTGGAGGTTGTCATTTTGAGAAATTGATCATACAGCTAAATTCTCAATGACTCATTTCGGGACTTAATCTCCATAAATGTTTGTTTGATATCAGATTGTTTCTTAGTTTGCGACCTTGAGGAGGAAACTTCCATCCCATGCTGCCTCTCCACTTCTTGCCTGTGAGAGATAGTGGATGTCTGTTGGCTGATGGCCCTCTCTCCTCTTTTGCTTTCTGTGATTTCTTCCACAATGTCCTCTTCAGGTAGAGGATCTACCCTTTTTCTTTTGGCCTCTTGTTGTTTTGTTGACCCACTTGCAGGTGTGGTCTCTTCTCAGTCTCTTTTCTTACTTCTTTCCTCAGGAAGAGGAGTCTGTAGTGCTAGTACTTCTGGTGCGTCTGCCTGTAGTGAAGGGGCTTGCCCTTGACTATGTTCCTTTGAGGTAGTTGGATGTTCTTCCATTGTTTCTTGCTCTGTAACTAATATCTCCTTGCCCTTTGTTGTCCCTGATGTTGGTGTAGTCCTTTCTTGGGCAACTTGTTGTGAAGTTGTAGCAGTTGATGAGCCTTCCTCAGTTTTCTGTGGCATTTTGAATGACACCTGCCCAAAAGAATCTAAGTCAAGAGTTTTTTCCAGATTTTTCATAGTTTGTTCCATTTTCTCTTCCTTAGTGAGCTCTTCAACTAGTATTCCCTCCACCCACTCATCTTGGTTGGTAAACTGTTCTATTTCAGGGATGCTACAATGTTCATAAGGTTCCAGCCTATATTTTATCCTCCTTGCATTGATAAATCCTTTTGGATCATAGCGTACCCACCAAAATCTTCTCTTTAGTCTGAGTGTTTGACTCAATATTTCATCAGCATCCTTCCATCCCACTTTTTTTTCATGACATATGGGCCTAACTGGCCCCTCAGTTTTAATTGAGCCTTTTTCTTTGTGCTATGGAAGTGAGTCAAATCTGAATTAATGAATTGCCTAAAATATTCCAAGGCAAATAGTCTCATTGGCACATATCTTGGCAGCCTGTAGGGGCATAGCTCACAGCCATATATCCTGAGAATAGTGTGATTTTGGTAAAAGTACCAGTCACCTAGTTTATAGTTTTTGGAGAGTTGTAATATCTTTTACATATCATATGTCAGTCTAGGAGGAGGAGTTCTCATCAGGAGAGAAGAGACTGGGTATATAAACATATCAATAAACTCACAGTAGGAGTAGGGAGAGTTGCAGATTTCATGAAAGATTGAGGTCCAAAAAATCACAGACTTCTTTTCCCCTTTGTGGTCCAATTTTCTAATTGGAAAATATCTGGTTGATAATATAAGAATAGATGATAGATATAGGATGAATACTTAAAGACTCCCTCCCTATCTAGATTCAACAATTGGTCATGTATCTTGTTGGCAATAAATTTTGCATAGTTGTATTTGACAACAGGGAGCTGCCCTGGGGTAAATATAGACATTAAAACCAATATAGTTTCATCAATATGTTCACTTGTCTTGAACACCAGAACAAACGATATCATATCAACAACTAATCTACCCACTTCATTGAAAGATGCATAGTGAAAAGGAGGTGGCTCCTTAGGCTAGCGATTTGTTCTCATAAACACTTGGGCAATTCGGGTTATCTCTGAGCTGGAGCGTTTGGGACCGTCATCAAGCAAGAATTTCATAGTAAAAGGAAACTGGAGCTGAGTTGGTTTGAAGTTTAGCATTTGATTTATGGAGTCAGGAGATATATGAAAGAGGGTAGTTCCAGATGGAGTCTTAACTGCCCTTTTAGTTGGCTCATAGTTCTCACAGCAGAGGTGAATTATCTCAGGGAAAATATTGACAGAGGGGTGGTAGTATATGGGTAGATTTGATTCCCATATGCCATAAACATCATTTTGGCTTAGGTAACTATTTCTGAGCTCACAGAATGCTTGCAGATGGTTTTGGTAGCCTACTAAGTCTTGGATTAGCTAGTCTTTATCCACTAAGGGTAGACATTCCAATTCCTTGTGGGGTGCATTAAGAGGAGTGATATTCAAGGCTACTAGACCTTCCATAGCTCAATTCTTTTGCTTTTTTAAAATTGGAATTTTCTGGCCATGTGTAAGCAAAACAGGCCAAATAATAGCTCTCTAGATTTTCTTCGAGAATTTCACCGTAAAACTGGTTTGTTTCCTTGTATTTAGCTCTGTGGACAGAAATTAGCTGGAGAGATAGAACTTGTGAGATTCTTTGGCACAATGGGCGACAATTATGGGCAAAAGGATGTTTTCGAGGTTCCTTGGAGAATTTGCAAGGCCGAATGAGCTTAATTTTAGCTTAGTGTGCGGATTTGTGGTGCAATTTGGCAAGTCAGAGGTTATGGTGGGTAATTTTGGCAGCAACACAGTGTTTTTCTTCAACTTCTGGGTTCTGTGGGATATTTTTAAGAGAAAACCAACGAAAAATAGGGTTCGGGAGTAGATATGTGTAAATATCTATTTTAACGGTGGAATGGTCAATTTGCAAGTGACCAGATGGGCCGAGGAGCCGAGTTATGGAGTAAAAACTGCTGGGTGGCGGACTGTATGGTGAAAATTCTCTTTTGGATGTAAATTAGCATGCATAGGTTGCATAGAGAAAACAAAGAGAAATGAGTGAAAATAAAGTTTTCACCTCTTTTTACCCAAATTTTTTACTTTGGCAGGTTTTGGTGCACTTTTGTCTGATGGGGGGAATGAAAGGATACTAAGTTATGAATTTTAGGAAACTTGGCAAAATGGAATAAAGACATTTTACACAAGAAATGTGGCTTGTTTTTCCTAGGTGAAAACATAGTTTCACTTAGTTTTTTCCATGAAATGAAGTGGACTAAGGGCAGTGAGCAGATATAATTGTCCTTGAGGGGATGTTAGTAAGTGTTCTTTGGAAAAATGAAGAGGGAAATTAGTCATGCTCCATTTATTTTGTAACCACCTTGCCATAGCTCCTTATGATATTTATGAGATGAAATTTGTTGCAACAGGACCAAATTTCCCATAAGCCTGCTTCCACAACATCAAAACTGCCTACCCAGCCTAGTACACCTAACATTTTTTCTTCATTTTTATTGGGTGAATTTGAACTAGCAAACCCTGATTCTTCTCTTTTCTTTTAGCTGCCCTCCTATCTAATTCCACCCTTATCTCTTCCAAGGCTCAAATTAAGTTGTTGAAACCCTTTGCTTCTCTACCTAACTACTTGTCTCCCAAGCTTGAGTTGTTTGTACAGACCTTTATTCTCTATTCTGAGACAAGTAAATTCAAACATGATCTAGCCAGGATTAGACTGTCTGGCTATTCATCAACTGTAGCAAGAGTCAACCACCTGTACATAGTGAAATTCTTCAAAATATGGAACCTTTGCAGCATTGAAAGGATGAACATATTTGGCACTTTTCCAGTCAATCATGAAAAATGAAACCTATTGGTATAGGAAGATAATAGTGGCTCCACTTGGGGATGGATTTTCCTAGTGGAAAGTCAAGAACAGTAGGTTAGATGGCCTTATATTCAGTTCTTGTTGTATTCTAAAATTTCTCCTTTGTTGTTCACAAAATGGCTCCCCTGCAATGTCTGTATTTCTCATGAACTCATTCCAAATATTGGAGCTCTGTTTTGGGTACTCTGTTTGATTATTTCTCATCATTTTCACAACTCCTAAGTCTGCTTCTTTAGCTTCTTCTGATAGACTTAAAATGCAATACCCAAAGGTGGCACAATTCCTTGTCTTTTCCTCAAAATTTGTTGTAACCTATTGCCTATCCTATTGTTGTAATAAACTGCAGAAAGTAAACACTATTATGTGCAAATTGAAGTGTTGCTATTTTTAACAAAGTGGCTCAAAATAATGCTTCAGCGTTTGGCCATTGACTAGTCCATCATCTGCCTCTGTACCATCTAGGATTTTCAAAAAGAAGGTGTTATTTCCTTATACATTCTAAATAATAAATGGTCCTCTCCATAAGAAATAAAATTTTCCATGTTTTCCCCTATCTTCTCTTCTGGAATACCACTTTAAAACCTTATCCCCAATGAAGAAATCCTCTGCTTTGGTTCTTTTATCAAATATCCTCTTAAGCTTTTCTTGTAGAACTTGAGCTCTGTGATAGACCTCCTCTCTTGTCTGCTGCAAATGAATAGTTTGATGATCCTTCTTTGAATAACATTAGGTTCTGCCTGTTTCTCTTGTAGCAACTTTATCACTAGGATTCCCAAAGAAGAAGGGAATACTACCTCCATTCCATAAACCAATTGATAAGGACTGGTCCCAATAGATCTCTTAGTGGTCAATCTGTCTACCCATAGTGCATTTACAAGCTTTTTATGCCAATGTTCCTTATTCTCCTCCAAGACTTTATTAATGATGTTGATCAAGCTCTTGTTGGAGGATTCATCTAGGCCATTACCTTGAGGGTTATAGGCTGTAGAATGGCCCAAGGTAATGTGGTATTTATGAAAGAAATTAATCATTCTCTTAGACTTAAAGGCAGCAGCGTTGTCTGTAATAATTTTCTCCAGGCAGCCAAACCTAGACAAGATGTTGGTCTCAAGGAATTGTATGATTACTCAGTCATTGGCTTGCCTACAAGGGATGGCCTCTATCCACTTGGTAAAATAGTTTGTAGCAGTCAAAATCCACTTGTGTTGGCCAGAGGAAGAAGGGTGGATTTCCCCAATGAAGTATAAACCCCATTGTTGAAATGGTTTTCAGTGGAAATGGGCTTGAGGGGCAAAGGCGGAAACTTTTTCTTGCCTTAAAAAATTTGGCATTTGCAGCAAGAAGTTACATATTTTTTCACATCAGCAAATAGGGTGGGCCAATAAAATCCAACCCTTAGGATTTTATCAATAGTTGATTTCCAATATAAATGTCCACCACAATCCCCTGCATGAAATTATTTAAGTACTTTGTCATTTTCTTCTTTGATTAGACAATTTAATAAAACACCTTCATGGTTTTTCAAAAAGAGAGCATGATCTAAAATGCAGAACTTGGAAGCTTTCATTTTCAAAAACCTTTTCTTAGTTCTGGATAATCCTGGAGGAGCTTACAGGTTTAATAATACAAAAGATATGTCAACATACCAAGGTGATTGTAAAAAGGCTTGATTGATCTGTGGAGTCGCCATCTCCTGCTCATTATCCAGTTAATTCATGTCAAGGGCTTGAAAGTAAGTTTTAGTCATGAGTTTAGCTAGTCCTTGTCCTTTTATCAGTTTTGTTTGCTTAATTTCAATGTCATATTCTAGTATGGTAGCTATCCATTTTCCCCTTTTGCCTTCAATTCCTTCTTGGGTAAGGATGTCTTTAACAACAGTGTTGGGCACATAAGCAATCACATGAGAGTAAAAGATGTAAACTCTAAAGTCCTTGATGGCCTTTACAAGTGCATATGTTTATTTCTCCATGATTTGATATTTGAGTGGAGCATCTCTAAGGGCTTTGTTGAAGAAGGCTATGGGTTTTTCACATCTGTGGTCATCTTTTTGAAGCAAGATAGCAACAATTGTATGTTCTAATGCAAATGAGAATATGATAAAGTCCTTGTCAAAATTGGGGCTTGTGAGGACTAGTGTTTGAGTCAAAGATTTTTTTATTTCTTCAAAGGCTTGCTTAGCTTCTATTGTCCACTTAACTTTGGGGTCCTTTTTCAGCATGTTTTTCAGCAATCTTATTAGCTCGGCCAGATTTGGTATGAATCTTCTTAGAAAGTTGATCTTCCCCAAAAAGGCTTGTAGTTCTTTAATGTTTCTAGGGTGAGGGACTTGCAAGATAGCTTGTATTATGTCCGGATCAATTCTAATGCCTTCTTTAGAGATGATATGGCCCAATAATTTTCCTTCTTCTAGGCCAAACAATGATTTCTTTGGATTTAGTGATATACCATATTTTCTGCAAATTAAGAATACTTGCTTGAGATGATCTAGGTGTTCTTGATCTGATTTGGAGAAAGCTGTAAGGTCATCTAGGTAAATGACTAAAAATTCATGGATCTCTTTAGGAAAAGCAATATCCATGGCTCTTTGAAAAGTTTCTCCTGCATTCTTGAGTCCAAAAGGCATTTTCACATATTTGAATGTCCCCCAAGGGGTTGTGAAGGCAGTTTTATCTTGGTCATCCGGGTGCATTAGGATTTGATTGAAGCCTGAGAATCCATCTAACAGTGATATCCTTGAAGCACCCACTACCCTTTGCAGAATGTGATCCATTTTGGGTAAAGGGTAATTATCCTTTAAAGAGACTTTGTTCAAATTTCTCAAATCAACACATAGCCTTATCTCCCCTATCTTCTTTCTAGTGGGCACTAAATTTGAAACCCATTCTAAAAATCTGATTGGAGCTATAATTCCCGCTTCATACATTCTCTTAACTTCTTTTTCAATTAAAGGGAGCAGCACAGGGTTGACCCTCTTAAGTTTCTGTTTGAAACGTTTTTGTTTTTCTTTGAGAGGTATGGTGTGTTGGATGACTGCAGTATCATAAGACTTTAGGTCCTCATAACTCCATGCAAAGACATCGTGAAATTGTTTGAATAGTTCAATATACTTGAGTTTTTGGTCAGGAGGCAAAGCTTTGGACAATTTTATCATTTTGGGATTTTTTGCAGTTCCTAAATTACAGTCCTCAATTTCTGCATTCAATGGCTACATTTTAGGTTTCCTAGAGATGTCATTTTAGTCAAAAATGTCCTCTAAAGGAGTGAGGCATGTAGGTAGAAAATTATCCTTCAACTCAATGACTTCACATTCTGCTGCAATAGCATCCTCGCCCTCTTTTTCTTGAAGTTCCTATAAATCTGTTTTGGTAAACTTAGTGGGATGTAGAATTTGGTTTTTTGTTTCAATAGAGATATGTGTTTCAACTTTATCTATTTGATTGCTTTCATCTATTGTGTTGGAATCCATTTTTTTGCTTGAGAACTCCTCTTTCAAATTCAGGAAATTGTTGATTTGTGTATCATTTTCAAACGCCTGCCAGTTTTTGACATTATCTGGTACAGCAGGTCTATGTTTGATTTTAGCAGTGAATTGATGATTGGGCTTAAATGGCAATTTGGAAGTGCTTGCAAAGGTTGCTAGACTATGAGCATGCAGATTTTGATTCCTTGGAATCTTGGTCAATTGGGATTCAAGAAAGGCGTTGAGAATTTCCATTGTAGTAGCTCTGTATGATCTCAGCCTAAGATCATTTATAATGAAGTTACCCTTTATTTGTTGAATGATGAGGTTAGAATCTCCCAAAATTGATATTCAAGCTGCACCTAAGCTTTTGATCACTTTGAGCCCTAAGAAGAGGACTTCATATGCATGTTGTTAGTGCACCTAAAATTCAATCTAAATGCATGTCCCTCAGTGTGGTCATCCTTCATATTGTGTATCCAAACCCCTGCCCTTGCTCCTAGCTTATTAACATATCCATCAAACTCTAGATACCATAGGTTTTCTTGATTTGAACTAGTATTAGGAGCTTTTTCAATTTTCTCAACAGGCATAGTTGGATTTTTAGTCTCATGGGATTCCTCATGCATCACTATGAATTTATTTTTTTCCAAGACTTCTTGAATCTGAACTGTGGATTCTTTTTCTAGGATTTCATCTTGACTTAAGGCCACAATTTTAATATCAGTTGGGGTTTGAATCTCGGTGTTGTACAAGATAAAAGACTCCATGTCTGAATGCATAGAATAAATGGGAAAGTTTTGGGGTTTTTCTTGACTACTTACCCCATACTTCATCAAAGTTTCTTGGTATAGCCTCTTAGGCTGGTTGAAGACTGAGATAGTGGCATAAGACATGTCTAGTTGCAAAGATCCTTGTAGCTTGGCACCCCAGGATCTAGATAATAGCATTCCATACTTGGATGGAATATCAGCTACCACCACATCCATGAGAATTGTCTTGGCTGGATATTGCACTAATGACACACACAGATCCTTGATTAAGCCTAGACACTGGACCTGACTGGAATCAAAGGAAAATAGGTCTTTGTATGGCCTTGTGATATCTAGGTCCAACTTTTCCATGATAGATTTTGGCATTAGATTATGGGAAGCTCCTGAATCAAACATTGCATTGTGAAACACCTTGTCATGAATGTTTAAACTTACATAGAAGGGAGGGACCCCTCCATCTACTAATTTACCATTTGCTTCAGGGCCAAATATAAGTTCTGGTTGATCGTCAAGGATATTGACTGAATCTTTGTTTTCTGAAATTTGTAATGATCTGCTGATTTGTTCTCTAAAAAGTTCATGCCTAGCCAGTTCAGATAATGGGATGGATACTTTTAATTTACTTATTTTAGCCTCCATATTAAAGGGTTTTTATGTTTGTATTTTGACATTTTGGGCAGCAAGGTTGTGTTTTTCAACTAAGTTTTCAACAACTGCCTCTTTTACTGGAATGTTATGATGAGCTGGAGTTACTTGCACATCATCTTCCAAAGGTTCCTCTACAATTTCTCTGAGTGGAGAGACAGATGTAGAGCATTGTTTTGATTTATCATTGTCTAAAACATCTTCAGCTGTTGGACTATTTAGATTGGAAGTTGATTTAGGGATAATTGGTATATGAGAGTCCTTGAGTTTGGTTTCGGTACGTTGCTTGATTTTCTTCTGCTTGGGATCATCAAGGATGTTTCTTCTCCTACTTCTCAAGTTATACTGCTTGTGGACTTCATATACAGCTGTATCATACCTTGCTTAAAGTCAAAGGATTCCCTTGATTTCATTTGAAACTAACTAAGAGTATGAGCCTCTTTATCTTCTTGAGTTATGAAAATTGGTTGACCACTATTGAGACACATTAGGTTAATGTGGGGGTCCTCTGTTGGTTCACTAGATGTGGAGGCTTCTACATAGTTTTCTTTGAAGGGGGGGCTTATGTTTTGGTCTGGACCAACTTTTCCTACCTTGGGGTTTTGATTTTTTCTAAAGTTCGGATTTCTTGCATTACTGTTTGGTTGGCCTTCCAATGAATATTTTCTCTCAATAGTTTCCACTCTATCTCCCAGCCTGTCCATGCCTTTAACGATTGCATCAACATTTTGTTCAAAGGTAGATGGTTCTTCTTTGAAAGTTGTTCTTCTTTCAGATCTAGCTCGATTTCATTTAGAAAGCAGATTGGCTTCAACGCTCACAGCTATGCTCTGCATATCTTCAAGGCTAGGAGGAGCTCTCTCCCTGAGTTGGTAAGCCATGTCTGAGTCAAATCCATCACGGACTTTGATCAATGCTAAGTCTGGTGGTGGTCTAAGATTTATTGGAATAGAAAGGTAGGTATTGTTGAATCTGGCATAATAATCTTGGACACTTTCCTGTGGGCCTCTCTTCAAGTTCTCATATTCTATTAAGATGTGTAGACGGTATTTTTTATTTTCCCACCTATTCAGGAAAGTCTGATAAAGGGCATCTGGATTAGCTATTGTATTTGCAGGGAGTGACCTGAAACAGGTTCTTACATCACCAGTTAAGCTCTGGACAAAAATTTTCATCCTAACATCATCATGATCAATCTCATAGTTTTCAAAATAGTATGTCATCTTCTTGGTATGTTGTTGAGCAGTGTAAGTGCCAGTACCATCAAAATAGGTAATTTTGCCCTGATAATCCTATGGCATAGCCCCTGGATTAGCAAGCAACTGCAAGGGAGCATATCGATTTTCCATATTAGCAGGAAAAAGTGGGACAACTGGAAGCACAGGGATAACAGCTGAGATAAGTATTGTGCATGGAGGGGTGAAAAAGAGATTTTGGAGTGATAAACGTGAACTGGAAGAAGCTACAGCAATAGGAAGAAGGGCTTGAGATTTTGCTGTAGTAGGTTGAGTTTGAATAGGTTTCTGCTAAGGTGTTTCAAGATTTGAATCAGATGAAGTCTCTTGATTTTCAGGTCTCCTAAGGCTCTTAGGAATCAAATTTGGATTGTCAAAAATAACTGGAGGATTCAGGTCTGGATTTGACCTTGTGTAACGAGTTTTCTTCTTTGGAGCTAGCTTCTAAAGTATGTTTTGGGTATTTTCTGGGAATATTTGAAGGATACAAGTTTTTACAATATCTTGAAGGAAGCTCTTGAATGTAGGGGGATTTGGGCTTTCCTTCAGGTAGGTTTGAAACAAGGATGGCTAACACAAATCTTTGAGACGACCGTTTAAAATCTAAAGCTAAACTGGAGTTAGACTGACGTAGCTTTTATTTACTCTTGTGATTGCATAGAAAACACAGTTTCAAAGGTTGCCTGGATAACTTCAAGCTCCGTCTGTAGCCTTAGAGATTAGACAGTAGTAATAGACATTCATTCAATTCCCCAGCGGAGTCGCCAATGATGTTATCACGCAGGTTGTTCCCCAAAACTTGTGAGAAAAGGGAATACGGCTGAGGTAACCACTAACCAATATTTAGATGCAATTTCTAGCCAAATTGCATCCAGAGAGGGCTCTCTCTTTATAATTTAACTTTGTTTTTTGAAGTTTTTTATGCTAGTTATGATGTGCAAAGTTTTGTTTTAAGTTTGTTTGGATGGTTATTTTAAACAAAGCTGGGATGCAAGTCTAAAACAGTTTACTCCATTGGGCAAATGGAGTCTATGAAGATGGACTGCTGAGTGTGTTTCTGTGATGAAGGGAAATACTTCAGAGCAAGATAATCAATTTTGGAACAGTATTGAAATCTAGAAATTGATGGAATGTAAGCCAGTGGGTGAAGGGAAGTCAAAAATCCTTCATCATGATGGTAGAGGGAAAGTGCATGAATATTATCAAGGAGCAGTAAAGAATTCCTTGGCAAACTTCAAAGTGAAAGAATCAATGGGAACAGAAGCATCTAAGGATTTCTATTTATCCTAATTCTGAAGAAAACATAAATAACAGCAGGAATTGAACACATAGTGTATTTAAACAAGTTCGGGACTATTCTTTTTCCCTGTTGCTAAGATTATGAAACATATATGAAATTTGCAAACATAGAAAACACAAAACACAGTTTAGAACTACTTGCAGAGCCCAGAACATCAAATCCACATTCAAACGTTCCAGCAGTGGTGCACTTCAATGGCCTTTGTATTAAAAAATATCAAAGTTACAACGAGGTCCATAAAGGAAAATCACCAACCCCGAATACATTCCTTGGGGAGGTATTTATAAAAAAAGAGATTTACAAAATATCATGTGGATAAGATATGAAGCAATCAATTCCTTCACCTACTCTAACAAGGGAATAAATGCAGAAATAAATGTAGGAGTAATTCTGGATGTGCTGGCTACTTTAGCTGATAAGATATTTTTGAGTTTTCAATTCAGGAAGTCAGCTGGTAGCTGTGTCTTTATTTTGCATTCTTGCGTTGTTGTCCTGATCCTTTCACCTGCTCTTGATTTGGCTTTAATGCGTCCTGGTCCTCGCTTGACCTCCTTCCTCTATTGTTTTCATCTTTATTATATCTTCCATGTGTCTTGTTATTTGACCCAATGTAGATAAACAGAAAAATCTAAATTACCTAGGTAAAATTTCCAGCATACTCTGCCACCATTGGTCTGTTGGCAACTGATGTCTTTGTATTTTTACAAGTGTTTCATCAGCCTCAGTATACCTATAAAACTTAGGCTTGACTTCAAAAATATGGTTTATTTCATGTTCAATATAAAACAAATTTTCCAATTTGTCATATAAACTCTGTCCGGAGGGAGATCCTGTGTCTTCTGAAGTGCTTGATGATGCAGTGATTTGATTTGTAACATAAGTGTTTACCATGTGAGAATACTGTTGATGTGATAACAGTCTTTGATTACTGGTTAGTAAACTGGGTAGACCCTTCTCCTGCAAGACTGTGAATTTCTCTGTGAAGGCATTAATCTCCATCTGCATCTCTTGGCACTTCCTTTCCAATGTCTGTACAAAATTCCTCATTGTTAGCACCTTCTTCACTGTCAAAATGGTGCCTGTTCTGTCTGAGATCTCCAAAGCTGCTAGCTGTTCTTTAGTATGGGTATTTAAAAAATGGATCAACCTATTGGCTTGCTCAGGCATGTTTCCCAATGATGCCCTGGCCCTTTGAATTTCCACTTGGGCCCTTTCTATCAATTCAATTTGTTCATGGGTTGTTTGAATTGATTGCCATTGGTCAATAATAGACTTGCCAATATTGGTCCAAAAAATCATTTTAATGTCTGCTAGAGGTTTATGCAAGGTGAGATCCTTTTCCAATGATTTCACCTTATTTTCTAAGGCCTTCACCTCTCTAGTTTTCTCTACCGCTGTTATTTTTGACTTGTCATATCTCACCTCTAGTTTGGCTAGTTTTTCTTTTGCCTCTTTGAGCTCTGACATTTGAGCTTATAGCTCTTTTACTACTTTCATCATTTCTTCCATTTTCATGCTGGTCTCTGGCTCTATTGTTGCTATTGTTGAAGCATCTATAGCTATTGTACCTGTTGTTGATATTGGCTTAGTGGGAGGGATTGTTGTTGTGACTATGGGGGGAGCAGAGATAATTGTTGTACCTGTTTCAGGTGGCTGGGAGGTTGACTCTCCCTGCTTGGTTTGCAATGATTTCCCCAACTCTTGCTCTATTTGAATTAGCCTTTGATTCATCCTCATCAACAGATCCATTACATCTTCTTTTGCCTTTTCCTGTGCCAGTTTTGTTGTTTGTGGATGTATGGTGACAGGCAGCTTCAATTGCTTCCTAAGGGCAGCAATATCTTCCTCCTTCTTCTTTATCAGTGCTTTGATGCCCTTGGCATCCTTAGGATCATCTTCCAGCTCAATAATTATCTCTTCTAGATTTTGTATTCTGTTGTCTTTGGCTAAAGAAGAGATCTTCTCCAAATCCAATTGGGCAGATGTGTTACTTAATGATTCTTTCAATTGGTGGGCCAGCATTTCTTTGTCTACCAATGTAGCATAGACCATTTCACCCGTTTGTTTGTGCAATTCTATTTGGTCCACTGGGTGTATATCTTTGGCAAGGACCACTAAATTGGTCCTTATGTAGTCAGCTGTAGACTGTGGTTGTTGAACCTTAGGCTTAAAATGAGTTAAGATCATTTTCTTCTCCTTAATGTCATAAGCTGCCATTATTCTTTGTTGTTTGGAGGGTGTCATTTTGAGAAATTGATCGTACAGCTGAATTCTCAATGACTCATTTTGGGCCTTAATCTCCATAAATGTTTGTTTGATATCAGATTGTTTCTTAGTTTGTGACCTTGAGGAGGAAACTTCCATCCCACGCTGACTCTCCACTTCTTGCCTATGAGAGCTAGTGGATGTCTGTTGGCTGATGGCCCTCTCTCCTCTTGTGCTTTCTGTGATTTCTTCCACAATTTCCTCTTCTAGTAGAGGATCTACCCTTTGACTTTTGGCCTCTTGTTGTTCTGTTGACCCACTTGCAGGTGTGGTCTCTTCTCGGTCTCTTTTCTTACTTCTTTCCTCAGGAAGAGGAGTCTACAGTGCTGGTACTTCTGGTGCTTTTGCCTGTAGTGAAGGGGCTTGCCCTTGAATGTGTTCCTTTGAGGTAGTTGGTTGTTCTTCCATTGTTTCTGGCTCTGTAACTACTATCTCCTTGCCCTTTTTTGTCCCTGCTATTGGTGTAGTCGTTTCTTGGGCAACTTGTTGTGAAGTTGTAGTAGTTGATGAGCCTTCCCCGGTTTGTTGTGGTATTTTGAATGACACCTGCCCAAAAGAATCTAAGTCAAGAGTTTTTTCCAGATTTTTCATAGTTTGTTCCATTTTCTCTTCCTCAGTGAGCTCTTCAACTAGTGTGCCCTCCACCCACTTATCTTGGTTGGCAAACTATTCTATTTCAGGGATGTTGCAATGTTCATAGGGTGCCAGCCTATATTTTATCCTTCTTGCATTGATAAAGTTGTTTGGGTCATAGGGTACCCACCAAAATCTTCTCTTTATTCTAAGTGTTTGACTCAATATTTCATCAGCATCCTTCCATCCCTCTTTCTTGTTCATGACATATGGGCCTAACTAGTCCCTCAGTTTTAATTGAGCCTTTTTCTTTGTTCTATGGAAGTGAGTCAAATCTGAATTAATGAATTACCTGAAATATTCCAAGGCAAACAGTCTCATTGGCACATATCTTGGCAGCCTGTAGGGGCATACCTCACAAACATATATC
Organism: Pinus taeda; assembly: GCA_000404065.3. Taxonomy (NCBI): domain Eukaryota; kingdom Viridiplantae; phylum Streptophyta; class Pinopsida; order Pinales; family Pinaceae; genus Pinus; species Pinus taeda. The sequence continues at coordinate 64,114 of APFE031397429.1, read as the reverse complement.
TTGAGAATAGTGTGATTCTGGTAAAAGTACTAGTCACCTATTTTATAGTTTTTGGAGAGCTGTAATATATTTTGCATATCATATGTTAGTCTAGGAGGAGGAGTTCTCATCAGGAGAGAAGAGATTGGGTATACAAACATATCAATAAACTCACAGTAGGAGTAGGGAGAGTTGCGGACTTCATGAAAGATTGAGGTCCAAAAAATCACAGACCTTTTTTCCCCTTTGTGGCCCAATTTTCTAATGGGGAATTGGAAAATATCTAGCTGATAATATAAGAACAGATCATAGATATAGGATGAATACTTAAAGACTCCCTCCCTGTCTAGATTCAACAATTGGTCATGTATCTTGTTGGCAATAAATCTGGCATAATTGTATTTGAGAGCAGGGGGCTGCCCTGGGGTAAATATAGACATTAAAACCAATATAGTTTCATCAATATGTTCACTTGTCTTGAACCCCGAAACAAAAGATATCATATCAACAACTAATCTACCCACTTCATTGAAAGATGCATAGTGAAAAGGAGGTGGCTCGTTAGGCTCGCGATCTGCTCTCATAAATACTTGGGCAATTCAGGTTATCATTGAGTTGGAGAGTTTGGAACCCTCATCAAGCAAGAATTTCATAGTAAAAGGAAACTGGAGCTAAGTTGGTTTTAAGTTTAGCATTTGATTTATGGAGTCAGGAGTTATATGAAAAAGGGTAGTTCCAGATAGAGTCTTAACTACCATTTTAGTTGGCTCATAGTTCTCACAGCAGAGGTGAATTATCTCAGGGAAAATATTGACAGAGGGGAGACAGTATATGGGTAGATTTGATTCCCATATGCCATAAACATCATTTTGGCTTAGGTAACTGTTTCTGAGCTCACAGAATGCTTGCAAATGGTTTTGGTAGCCTACTAAGTCTTGGATTAGATAGTCTTTATCAGCTAAGGGCAGATGTTCCAATTCCTTGTGGGGTGCATTAAGAGGGGTGATATTCAAGGCTACTAGACCTTTCATAGCTCAATTATTTTGCTTTTTTAAAATTGGAATTTTCTGGCCCTGTGTAAGAAAAATAGGCCAAATAATAGCTCTGTGGATTTTCTCTAGGAATTTCACTATAAAACTGGTTTGTTGGCTTGTATTTAGCTTTGTGGATAGAAATTAGTTGGAGAGACAGAACTTGTGGGCTTCTTTGGCACAATGGATGACAATTGTGGGTAAAAGGTAGTTTTCGGGGTTACTTGGAGAATTTGCAAGGTCGAACGAGCTTAAGTTTCGCTCAGTGTGCGGATTTGTGGTGAAATTTGGCAAGACAGAGGTTATGGTGGGTATTTTTGGCAGCAACACAGTGTTTTTTCTTCAACTTCTGGGTTCTGTGGGCATTTTTACAGAGAAAACCAACAAAAAATAGGGTTCGGGAGTAGATTTGTGTAAATACTTGTTTTAACGACGGAATGGTCGATTTGTAGGTGACCACATGAGCCGACGAGCCGAGCTATGGATTAAAAACTGCTGGTTGACGGACTGTATGGTTAAAATATTCTTTTGGACGTAAATTAGCATGCACAAGTTGCGTAGAGAAAACAAAGAGAAATGAATGAAAATAACGTTTTCACCTCTTTTTACCCAAATTTTTTACTTTGGCAGGTTTTGGTGCACTTTTTTCTGATGACGTCAACATGACGTAATTTTGTCGTGTAGCAGGGTACGGAAGATGACATGTCAGGTGATGTGGCAGGTGACGTGGCGGGTGACAAGGACATGATGTGCTGGATAGATGGGCGGCAACGGGGTTGATGTCATTAGATGATGTAGGCATGACATCAGCGGGGAGGCAGTGGGGTGGTAAGTGATATTCCCCGCACCGCCTTTGGAGGGAAGTGGTTTTGGAGGAGGGGGCTCCGAACACATCGAGCACTTGACACGCGTCCTCAGTATGGTGGAAATACCGCCCATCCCCCGGACGTTATCGTTTGGCAGTTAAGGGCTTCTGATATCGCCAACAGTCGTTGGATCTGTCAACGATGTTCAGACGGTCGGCGGGTGATGGAGGTGGTGACGCTTATCTATGGGGGACCCATTATAATATTTGTAGGTTTTAACCCCGTACAGAAATTGCCTACATACGAATTCTAAATCACAGAAAAATAAATAATGCGAGAGCACAACACATAAAAACACATATGCACAGAGATTTTCCCCTGGATCCCAAAACCAAGACTACCAGCTTGATTTTTCATTATGTTCCTTTCAATGTTACAATACATATTTATACATGCCGAAGCAT
>APFE031397429.1:37445-60694 GCA_000404065.3 Pinus taeda | reverse complement strand
TTTCTTATGAGGTGTAGTTGCTAATCCCAATTTCTTTACAATTGCTTCAGAAATCAAATTTACTTGTGAGCCACTATCAAACAAAGTATCAATCTTTTGGTTTTTGGAAACAACTCGAATATGGAAAATCTCATGTCTTTTTCTCTCATGTTCTTCATCAATAATAGTTTAAGCAGAATTACTAGTAGATGCTTCAGAATTCTTATCTTTTATACCTGTGGCTGCAATGATTGTTTCATCTCTCGAGTCTGACCCCAAATCTTTCTGAATAGACGTAGCAATCTTCTTCTTCTTGCCCTCATACTTCTTAGATCTCAGCTCTGGATGCAAAATCCAATAGTGCTCATCATCATGCCCCTCCTTTTTACAGTGAGTGCATGAAGCTTTGCCTTTCTGTGCAGTATTAGCCTTCCTTGCTTTCTACTTCTGCTTTCTTTTCTCCTTGCTCTTACTTGCAGTGGGTTGGGATGGTCCCCCAACTTCTGGATTTCCATTCTTTCCTCTAGCTTCTAGATGAGGAGCTTGTACAGATACCTCATCTATACTAGTGGGATTGAACATGAGGATGGTATGCCTCATGTAGTTGTGTAGACCACTAATGTACTTCAAAAGAGTCTCTGGTGAGTCTAATGAGATCCCTAAAATCAATGCTCTCTTTCTAAATTCTTGAGTGTACCCTTTCACACTTTGCCCTTTCAACTGTCGAAGTGTTTTCCAACTCATCATGGCTTGTTGCATGTAGGCGAATGGATAGAACTGCTTCTTTTGCAGAAACAAAGTCACTCTAGACAGAGATAGTCTTACCATGTCTTTTCATGTCAGCTTGGGTTCTGCCTTCCCACCAAACCAAGGTAGTGCCTCCTAGGCGTAGGCTTGCAAGCTGAATTTTTCTCTTATCTAAGTCGATGTTCTGCACTCTACAATACACATCAATTTGTCTAATCCAATTGTCCAATTTTTCAGCATTTAACTCTCCATCATATATAGGCAAGTCAAATTTAACATCTAGCTTGATCAAAGATGTTTGCTTATTATGCACAGGGCTGTTAGGAGGTGTGAGAAAGCTTTCCTCTTTCCCTTTTCCTTTTGAGTGGTCATGGGAATGAGACTCATCTTCTTCTTTATCTTGTTTAGAACCTGATGAATCTTCATCTTTATGCTTTCTAAAGTCCCTATACATTTCTTCTACCATAGAATTTGTAGCTAGGAAACTCTCTATGAATTGAGGGTCTGTCCCCACAGAACCTTCCTTTGACATTGTCTTCCAAGGATAGACTCTCCCAATTTCAGGATTATTTTCGACCAACTCTTCTTCTCCTAATTTGAGCTTTGATCTAGTGAGCATTCAACAGCTAAACTAGCACAATCTTGTCTAACCTTACAACCTAAGCTCTGATACCACTTGATCTGATAATCACCCTATGAGTGACCTTAGTTAAAGATTTATTAAATGAAGGTATTACATACTCATATGTCGGTGTGTGTGTCCATGTTATTTAAGCAACGGATCGATCAAATTGTAATTACATAGACACTTGAAATGGAAAACAATAGAGAAACATAGTAAGCAACTACAAGAACACAATAAATTAATAAGGAGTTCACCCTATCCTACAGGGCTACATCTCCGGTCTAGCTCTTAGTGGTGGCCTTATTTTATTGTGTCTTGAAGCAGAGAATTACAATGAAGGAGCTCAACATGAGTCTCCTAAAATAGATTGGCTTGGCAGGGTGGTTCTTGGATTCCCCAAACCACTGGAGTACACAGACTCTCTTCCTTACTAGCTTTTTGACATTTCTGGTTTCATAGATCCTCTTAGGGATGGCTTGAATCTCTCAACCTCTCTGGTGCTCAATGCCGTCTTTGGTCAGCTTGACCCTCTATCCTCTTTCTGCTTTTTTACCTTACTGGTTCTTCTCTTCTCTGTCTTCTGTCTTTGGTGTTCCGTCTTTTGGTTCATGACTCCTCTCTCCTTTTTTTCCTGTCTTGTTTGTAGATGGCTTTAAAGCCATTCAAGCTCATGGCAGTTCGCTTCCTCTTTTGCCTCTGTCGATTCGCTTGCTTGCAGCTGTGCTTGGTGTTCCCTGTTCCTGGCATCATCATCAGACTCACAAGGATGGCAACTTGTCCTCCTGCGAACTACGCCAGCTTGCCTCGTCAGTTCGTTTCTTTAGTTACGTTATGGAATGATTCTTCTACCACCGTGGCGGTCAATCCAGACTTCAAATTCTTTCATATCACGGCTTAATCCCTCGTCAATTCTGTCTTCTCCATCGGGCGTGATCTCAACCATTAGATCTGGAGCCCCCTGGATTCGACGCCATTCGCTCGTCTCGTGCAATTGACTAGCTTGACCGTTAACGCACGATGAGTGGCAATTTTCTCTCTCCTCTGCTTGCCACGCGTCAGGCGCTAAGTGAAATCGCTCCTTTTCCATCAAAACTGCTTATCGCCCATGAATGCCCCCGATCAATACCACTGGTTTTGGAGTGGGTCTCGCCTTTAGCACTTAGCCTTTTGTCCCATAGTTTTCCTGGCTCCCACATGACCGACTACTCAGGGCTTCTCCAATTTGAGGGTTTTCGTGCAGCGATGTGCAATTAGCGCTAATTGCGCATCAAAAACTGCCTCTGTTTCCCGATCTGGGTCTCCCAGGGGCTAATTTTGCCTCCCGCACAGTCTCGATGGGCCTCGGTTAACGCGCTTTGACCGAGGTCCTCGTCGTTCCACGCTGGCTGCCATTGCCACTGGTTTAGAGGTGTTCTTGATCGCTGTTTTAAATCCTTTGAAGTTTGTCCTAACCTAGTACAACCATGTCTTGGTTAATCATTCTTTATGGATCCAATTTGGATCACTTGGGGTACTATCTTGCTCAACCTTCCCTAGTTCCACTTGACACATAGTTGGAACTCCTTCCTAGTCCAACTAGCGTGAATGACATTTGTATAGTAGATAGTAGTAGTAGTAGTAGTAGCAGTACTAGTGTTGGGCATAGTACTTGTACATAGACATTTGGAATTTGTATTTTGATAGTTCAAACACACATGAGGGATCTTGAGCTGGTTGTATTTTAATAGACCCATGATAGAGAAAACACATGATCTCAAGTTGCTTGGAATTTGAGTGCATGAACAACAAGAAAGAATATGAAGCACTCATCCTGGCTTATAGAAGGCCATTGACCTCAATGTTGGAGTTCTCAAAGTACTAGGTGACTCAGAAATTGTCATACAACAAGTACATAATACTATACACGGTGTGTCACCTCAGCTGAAAGGTTATAAACAAGAGATATGGCACTTGATTTCTCACTTCCAAGATTTTAACATCATATATGTTCTTAGAATGCGTAACGCAACTGCGGATGCATTAACAAATGTTGATGCTATGTTGTCACCGCTTACGGATGATTTTTTTGTTAAAGTTATTTATAAGCCATCCATCCATGATAATATTACTAATTTAGGCATTTTCAATGATGACCAGTAGATACTGCACTTCATAGTGAACGATGATGTATTCAAAGATGTAGTTATCGATGAAGACGAGCACGAAAGAGCATTACAAGATGAAGCTTGCGTGAATAAGGAAAACCCCATGTCCAAGAGCGTGGTATCATTGGAAAATTTTTATGACTTGCATAATCACTTTAGAGGGCCAGTTAATGCAAAAACCTATAGTTCTACATTGTCGCATGAACAAAAAATATTGGAATAGAGAAAGATCCAAAGTTTTTCAATCTCAGTACTTTTTGCATGCCACAAGGGCGACAGGATTTCATCTGCTTATTCAAGTAGTACCAAGATGTTTTCGCGTGTACATATGATGAGCTCAAAACCTAAGACATGTGAATAATCCAACATGTTATCCTGATTAAGGAAGGGGCCAAGAATTTTCAACAGAAGTTGCGAAAGGTTCATCCGACGCTTGAGCCCCTGATTCAAAAGGAGTGAAGAAAGTTGTTGGATATTCATATCATCTACAAGATGTGACATTCAACTTGGATATGTAATTTGGTCCTTGTAAGAAAGAAGTATGGGGAAATCCACTTGTGTGTCGATTTCTGAAATCTCAACCACACCTTAGACAAAGACAACTATTATGTGCTATCTATGGAACAAATATTGTAGATAGTATCGGGGTCAGAAATGTTCTCTTTGCTAGATGGTTATTTAGGCTACAACCAGATTCATGTCTTAGAGTTTGACGCACTAAAAACTACTTTCCAAACGAAGTGGGGCATGTTCGCATTCATAATAGTGTCCTTTGGGCTAGTTAATGTTAGTGTGACATTTCAGCATGCAATGGACATTGCATTTCATGGATTGATTGGACATAGCATAGTGTTGTATCTTGATGATGTCATAGTGTTTTCTAAGAAGAGATTTGACCACTTACGAAGAAATGTTTTGAGCGATGTCGAAAATATAGGATATCCCTTAATCCCAAGAAGAGTATTTTTGTAGTGTTCGAGGGAAACCTCTTGGGCCACTCTATTCTGAAAAGTGGGATTAAAGTAGACCTTGAAAGGGTCAAAGCTATTACGCAGATTCCCTTCCTAGTGAATAAGAAAGTTATGTAGTCCTTCCTAGGGAATATCAACTTTCTTTGCAAGTTCATCTTCGATTATGCTCAGCTTGTGAAACTGATGGACGCGATGGTAAGGAAGGATGCAATATATAAGTGGGAAAAAGGGAAAAGGACACATTTTCCCATATTAAGAAAGATATCATAGAAGCACCAGCCTTGTATGACCCATATTTCAATAAATATTTTTTGATCTATACCTTTGCTTCTGACACTTCTCTTGCGACTATGCTTACACAAAAAGAGGATCAAAATAATGAGCGACCAATATCTTTCATGAGTACCAGCCTATAAGGAACAAAACTTAACTATCCCGCCATTGATAAATAAGCGTATGTAGTCTACAAGGCGGTAAAGCACTTTCGACCCTATCTTTTGAATTATCATTGCATTATATTTGTGCCACACCCAATAGTCGGATCATTGTTTTTCCAACAAGAGTTGGGTGAGAGAAGAGTGAACTAGATGACTAGTTTGCAAGAGTATGATTTAGAGTTAAAACCAGCTCACATGATCAAGGGCCATGGTCTACGTCAGTTAGCAGTAGAAGCAGTGGATGCAAGAAAAGAAGATCCATTTGGATGGGAGCAGGAAATCAACATGTATAATCTCGAGTGAGCTTCCCCCACTACCATCGAAAACTTTTGGTACGCAGATGTGCGCAAGTATCTTGAGCACGACACATTTCCCTCAAACTTGTCCACACGAAAGAAGAGGGTAGTTATATTAAAATCATCATCTTATCAGTTGGTGCATGGGGTGCTTTTCAGGAACGCACCATAATGGAGTACTTCTCAGGTGCTTGGAAGCGCACAATTAAGAGAAAGTGTTGCGTGATCTCCACAATGGACCAGTCGGGGGACACTTTGCAGGTGACACAATTGCGCACAAAGTTATGCAGGCTATATTTTATTGGCCCACATTATTCAAAGACGCTCATGCATATGCCCACAAATGTCCGGTATGTCAGAAGTGTGCCGAACGAAGTAAGAAGTCAACCTCCCCGTTGCAACCTATTGCAGTGGAAGAACCTTTTCAACAATGGGGCCTAGATGTTATTGGTGAGATTTTTCGACACTCATCAAAGAAACACTGCTATATTCTCACTACCATAGATTACTTCACGTGGTGGGAAGAAACAGTTACACTCAAACATGCAAATGATGAGGAAGTCATCAATTTCATTAAACATAGTAACATTTCTAGGTTCGACATTTCGACTTCACTTGTTTTTGACAATGCAACATATTTTTCATTGTTAAGATTATATTTTTTTTCATTGGAAAATGGAATTGCATTCAAATATTCAACTGATTATTATCCACGTGGAAATGGTCTTGCTAAGTCCACAAATAAGAACCTCATCTATAGTATTAAGAAGACCATTTTTTCTGAACAGAGGAACTAGCACTCTGCTTTGGTGAATGCCTTATGGGATGACCCAGTCACGCCAAAACTTTCTCTGGATATGTCTCCTTACTTCCTAGTGTATGGAAAAGAATCCATCCTATCCCCAAACATCTATTTGCCTACCTTTCAACTTTCACAAGAATCCCAGGGAAAGCCATGCTTATTGGTTCAGAGGAGGATAGATACCCTCCACAAGTTGCACGAAGAAAGACAAAAAGCATTTTTTTTTTCTTCTCTTCATCAAAGTTGTATAAAGAGGTGGTTTGATAAGAAGTATGTAGGGAAAAATGAGTTTAGTGTGGGTGACCTAGTCTTGAAGTGGTACAAAGCCCACGAAGACAAAGGAAAATACACAAATTTCCAATCCCTGTGGATCAGACTGTTCACTGTACATGAAAGCTTGGCCAACACACATATCATCTTCAATTACTAGATGGGAAGATTGAATCTCTTCCTATTAATTTCCAAGATTTAAAACAATATTTTCAATGATGATATGGGTTGTGCCCTACTCTATATACATAGTTTCTTTTCTTGTTTGGTTCTTTGTTTGGTCTTGCATTTTTGTCTGTGTAAATAAGCATCGTGTGTGAACGTGTTTTTTGGCTTCTTGTGTGTGGCTGAGTTTTAAAGAGTCTTGTGACACTACAACATTTGGCTAACCTTTGGTCCTCCTTATTTGTGTTGATTACATATTTTGGTCAATGATGTTCTGACAGAAAATACGATCCATTCGTAAGGAGAGTTTTATGTCGAACCATGATACCTCGTGTTTGTTCTAGAAACCTTATGTGCACACTAAGTTATTTATGTTTCAGTGTTTTCATGCTTATCCAATTAGTAGAGGAGGAAAAGTGGAAAAACATAAATGAAGAAACCTAAATCAGAGGTCTTTATATACTTCACTGAAGGAACAATCTCTCCCGCTCTCAATAAGTCAAGATCCCTCTTTCACCCATAAAATGAATAAGTTTCTATGCACAGTCCTATTTAAATTTATAAATAAAGGTGAAAGAAGAGGAAGCCTTCCTGCACAGAGAGATGAAGCACACAACTCCACCGGGATACTGTCGAGGCTTGTTGGCAGTGGAGCAATGTTTGTGTTCCTATAGTGACTCAGATGGGGTTCTATCCAGGCCTGCTGGTAGCAGAGCAACACCAGAGATGAAAAACTATACTTGGAAAATCTAAAGCTTGTAAACTATACTACCCTTTCCAATTCAAAACATTGCGATATTGATAGATTTTGTGTTTATTTCAACCAAGAAGGCACAAAGGAGACCATGTTTATTCATGGGGTAAGTGGGGAGGCCAAGTGTTGTCGTTTCTACAACACCCTCCAAAATTTTGCCTACACTCAATTTTTGGATCCGACCATAGCTACAAAATTCAACGCTTCCTCTTAGCTAGGGAAGTATTCATAATGACTATCTAGATGTTCTCTTGTTGACAAATTCTGTAATAAAAGGTTAAAACAATTCATAATCAATATCAACATCAACACCATCTGATTATCATAATATTTGTCAACAAGTCCGACCCATGGTAAATCAACAACATTAACTAGTTACCATAATTCTTATTCATACCTTGACCCATGGTACATCATTAACATCAACTAGTCACCATAATTTTGGTAAGGACCTCTAACCCATAATATATAGACTAGTCTTGGTTTACCAGCATCCTGGTCAACATATTTGACCCATGTAGAAACTGCAAAGGCCTCACTCTACATGAGTAATTCTAGGCCACGATGATAAATGTGATCATTCAACCTATCTGGAGAGCTTCAGCCTAATGCTGAAAGGCACCTACTCAACTGAGTGATTATGGGCCATTAGGACCATTCTTCCTAATCCTAGTCAATGTACTTGACCCAAGAAGAATGGCTATCCTCTGTCGGACCATTCTCCCTAATTCTAGTCAACCATACTTGACCCAGGGAAAATGATTGTTCTTGATGCTACCACATCAACACTCTAGACCATTATTCATAATCATAGTTAATATACCTGACCCAAGGAGAATGACTATCCCTAATGCTGCAACTTCAACACTCCCTCTTTTTAAGTAAGGCACTCTAAGGGTTGTCCTCAAAGTATACAAACTTCATCTGGGAATAGAGGCTTTGTCAATAAACTGCTTGTCTATAGAATAATACTGGAGCCACACTGCTTATTTCTATACCATGTCTTGGTTTTAGATCTCACTGTTCTTTAACCTATCATCATAGTCATCACCTGCTCTTGATCAAACAATCATGCAAGTAGTTTCTGAATCCATACTGCTTCTCAACTTGCCGACCAAGCTGTGATATACTTAGCCTTTCAGTATTGTGTATGATAGATGTCTACTTCATACTCATCTAAAAAATCACAACGGAGCCTATTGTTGTTGCTACAACATCCTCCAAAATTTTGGCCTACACTCAATTTCAGTCCTCGGAGCCTACTTTGGACTTGCATATGGACATCGCAAACACAAAGACTTATCACATGTTTTCTCTAAGCATTTTGGTCCTGTTTGCAAGAAAAGAAAAATGTCATATTAAGTGTCACACGATGTACATAAGCTTGTTTTGGTGGTTACAAGGGGTTATCTTTGTATAAATGAGTTGATCCTACCATGTAAACATCCATCACAATCATTTCCAAAGTTTTAAGCACTGTTGCACAAGTGTCTTCATGGTTGTCGCAAGTGTATCTATAGAGTCGCACTTGTCATAGGTCATCACAAAGTTTTCGCACAGAGCGAAGTATCTTGGTCATGTGTTCTGGATGATCTATGTTGTGTCATCAAGTGTTCTAAGTGTGTAATCACAGTAAAGTCTTGCCACTTTTCACATCAAATTCGTCGATCCCAAACTTAGCAAAATTCAGAAAACTTTTCGACCAAGCAACTTAGCCTCATCTGACCCTCTTGAATTGTGCATTACATAGTCCCAACCCTCAAGCTACAAACCTACCTCTTGACACTACGCAATGCGCAGTTCCTGTCTCCCAGGACTGTGCACTATGTAGTCTTAGTGCTCAAGCTAGACTTTGATCTCCAAAACTATGAAATCATGCCCTTTAGCCAGGCCTAAATTGCGCATTGCACAATCTCAGTCCTCAAGCGCAACCTTGAGTTCCTGAATTGCACAATTGCATAATCACCTAGTCTCCTCCGTCTTCTAGAACTATGTAGCACGACGAATCAATACTCAATCCCTAAGCCTAGCTCGTTGAGATGCCCAACTGTGCAATCTCCTTTCTTAGTCCAGCTCGAATTGTGCATTGTGCAATCTTAAGGCTCAAGCTTCACCCTTGATTGCCTGAGCTATGAAATTGAGCATTCACTAAGCCTCTCCCTTAGCCTACCACATAGTCTCAGCTCAGTCAGTGGATCAACATGCAACATCTTAGACTAGGGGTTTATCAGACTGATGTCATACTTTCATGAGTGAATTGCAAATGTAGGTACTCTATCACATTGTGACATGATGATGAAGAAGGATATGGAGGAGGGAAACATGCTAGAAGACATATTTGTAGCTGATTATGCAAGATGATCATTCAGGAGAAAGAAAAGGGACACTATTTTGCGACTGTAGCTCAAGATCGGATATCAATGAAGACTCCTTACCTCTAATCCATATGGAGGTGGAAATAAGAGCATTCTCAAGAAGACACATAACAACAAGCAACAATAATGACTTGACATTGCCATGCCATCAAGGGCATGTCATGTCATATCATGAGTCATCATATGCCACATCATTCTTGTGGATTATGTAATCTCTTATTCGAAAATGTATTGTAAAGTGGAAGTCCAAAGGACATGTACAAAATATGAAGAGTCATGTAAAGTAGAAAAGTCATAGGAAGTCGAATAATCATGAGGGTAGTTAAAGAGTCACGTAAGGGAGGTGAAGAATCACCCCATTGGTTATATATAGACCCTCATTGTATGAGGAAAGGATTTTTCATCTTGGCTCCTCCCGCAAGGCATCAAAGAGACAAGTTAGTTATTTTGGGGAGCAAGTAGTAGCTCCAATGCTCCACTATTGTAGGTAGTTGTGTTCGTTGTATACATGTGTCCTAGGATTTCTTCTTAATATATAAAGCTTGATGGAAAACATGTTCTTCATGCTTGGATTATGAATATTTGTAAGATTGTTATGTGAATGTTTGTGATTCATGTTTGTTTTAATCTATAGTAAAGTAGTTGAACTATTTCAATTATTTTAGATGTTATCATATTGAGAATGTGTTGTAATGGTTGTATTGACTGTCGCATCCTTGTGGACTATTCTGATGGATGTTAGACAAATCTTTCCTATTTATGTGTGTCTCTGCTAGGGTGGTACTCTTACCTGTCTCTTAGAGGCTCACTTTCTTTTCCCCTCGACAGTAGAAGAACCTTAACACACCTACAACTGGACACTTACAATGCACACTTACTTGCTTTTCGAAGGTACACATGCGTTCCTCTCTCTTGTTGATAGTTAGAGGCAAGGAATATATTTAATAAAATTGTAACCATTTCATATTCTGAATGGGGCTCCTATCCCAAATAGTGTGAAGTCTAATTGAGATCGCATATCAGTGAGAACCCTTGAATGTTGGCAGGTCCAACACTGTCAACATTTCTGGCACTAGAAGGAGGGTAGCCAAAATTTTATGGCTGATAACCTCACCCACCCTAATCCTACTTTTGGTCAAGGTAAAAATATTCCCAACACCTGCCCTACTCATATTCCTGAAGTTGGTGATTCTTCTCCACCCAGTTTTGGACAAACTTAAGAAATCTCTTACAATCAGATCCGATCCATCCGCCCTTTCACCCGTAAGTTTGTAAAAACTATCAGATTGATCCCTGGAGTACACAATCTTCCTTATTTTCCAAAGAAGACGAAGAAGATACATCAAATTTTGACGAAGAGGATGAACAAAAAGAAGAAGATATGGCAGACTAAGATCTGGATTGGATGTCTCAGGGCCCACTTGCACTACCAAGTGTTTTACACAAGATACCAAGGCACCTAGAGAAGCTTTTAACAAAGTATGACCCTGAAAAAGCAGTTAAAGCGGAGGACCATTTAGACAACTTCTACCTACATATGAAAGTTCTACAAGTACGTTATGATGATGTTGCATGCAAAATTTTTCCTTGTACCTTAAATGGAAGAGCAGCTGTATGGTACCACAATCTTCCTCTGAACTCTATCCAGAATTGGAAGGGATTTAAAAATATTTTTTTTGTGGAAAATTTTACTGATGACAAAACCCTGCCATGTTATTAAGAGAGTTGGGGAATCTGAAGATGGAGCAGAAAGAGAAAGAGAAATATGTTAACTAAAGGTTTAATTGTATCTTAAACAAATTTCCTACAAACACGAAACCTCATTACTCCATCACTATTTATTATTACACATCTACCTTACCGAAAAACATCATATAGTTCGTAAAGAGAATTGCGAAAGAGACTTTATCAAAAAATTATGAAGAAGCAATTGTAGTTGAAAAGGAATTATGTGCGATTGGAGTCATCGTAGACGATGGACCATCAAAGGAATCCAAATACACAAGTAAAAGGTCTCAGGCCTCTGTGGGTCAGGTCAAGGGCAAGGAAGCCATTGATCTTGAGAGCTCGACCCGCACCATCAAGTATCTATTCAGTGAGTTGGAGAAGTTAAAACAAAGCTCAAGAGAGACCACCATAAGCAGAAATCCTCCTAAATTCAACTTTTGGAGAAGGGATTCCAACTCTGACAGTCGCAACAACCAGCTAGCCAAGTCTGCACAAAGCTCGAACATCGTGCTGAATGTTGAGAGCATGGGCATGGATCAATATTGTTCGTTTCACCAAGAATATCATTCAGAAAAAACATGCCTACAATGGAACCACAACATGAGCATTCTAGAGGCACATATCATTGATACAACACTATCTTGCACATATCATTGATATAACACTATTGACCGACCATAGCTACAAGATTCAACACCAAGAACATCCAAAACATCTCTCTTTTCCTTGCGATTCTCCTAGGGTTTCCTCATGAACCCTAATGTCCCAAGTACAATGATAATGAATGAATACAAGATCTCTCTCTTCCCTTATATATACAAGTAAGTGAGGAAGGCTAACATAAAATAAGGACATGTGCTATACAAGTAACAAACAAGGAAACCCCACATGGAACACTATACAATATAAGGATGTGCATGTGTCAAACTAGGGTTTATCCAATCCCCAAGTGAAACACCCTCCAAGCGATGATCTTGGTGTCAATTCCCCTCCTTGAAGATGGTATTGTTTCCAACAAAATGTTAGTCCAACGATTCCTTTTTCATGATGTTTTTCTATCCAGGTTTTCTCATGCAAGGCAATCCTCCTCTAACTATGTGCCATATGCCGTCTCATATGCCCAATGTTTCACATATGCCAATGTGATTAGAAAGATCTTGTCCTCCTCGGTCACCACCCTCAATGAAATATGCTCCTCAACCCAAGAATCCTGAAGTCAAATCTTCAAACTCCAAGGTGTGTATCACATGGTCCCAAGCGCTAAGGGTTAAGTTCCCTCCTCCAAGTTCCCAACTCTCCTCCACCTAGGTACTTACTTCCCTCAAGCAATTGATTCCCCCAAATGTATGCACCCAATGAATTAGTCCACACGTTAATTAATCATTAGAGTGACAACCTCATATGTAAGGGTGCCATGATAACACTCTAACCAAGGTCAAGCATCCATCCAAATTGAGTCATCCATATCTCCATGAAGCATTGCTAAGGGGCTAGAAGACCTAGTGCTCCCTAGCAAGGTGAGAAAACTTCTTTTGGAGTAACCCAAAAGTCAACAAGTCCCAATCTACAAAATCTAAAAAAGCAAACATGTCACCAAGATCTTTCTGACTCCAATAACTATGAGCTACAAAAATTGATCATTTCATCTCAGTGTCATGTTTGTTTGCATTTTCCTTGTGTTTTTGAATGTATGCTTGACATCAAAGTGTTATATTATTTAGTATTACTCCTTATAGCTTAAAGCTGCGCCTTATAATTCTTTGTACAATAAATCTTGTAGATGTGAAATTGTACGAGATGGGATGGCAAAGAATCTCACTCCAATGGGGCCAACATTGCTTCATGCCAACCCAATCTTTGAGATTGGTCCTGTAGAACCCAGATTCTCTGAATGGCTGGTATTTGAAAGTATTAGTGTGGATGAAAGTGGTCAACAACATTACCTCGATTCACGCGTTGCATTTAAGCGTGCTGTTCTTAATGCCGTTGGTTATCTTTTCAAGTTTGGATACTCCAAAGAACAGGTCCCCTTATCCTTCCAAAATTTAGTTACAATGAAACGAAATCAGTTGCTTGTAAATGATTGTGTTATTCCTTATGAAATTCTTATGGTGTTATATTCAGAGTTATTTGCTCCTATCTTCTTGCCCTTGTGAAGCGAGACTGTCAAACATTGTGGATCCCCCAAATGCTGTTGTAGCATTTGCTATCCCTACTGCAATTTTTTATCAGGTCTCTCTACATTTTGCAGCAAACATAAATTCACAAATATCTCAGGCGAATTAGTGATCTCACGATGTTCAATAAGAAAATATAAACAAGAATATACAAGATAGTGCTATCCTGTCTTTCAGTAAGCCATAATATAACATATTTTTGGGTTGGATATAAAGTTTTTGTTTTTGTTCCTTTTCATTTGAACTGGTGAGGTTCAAGGATCAAGCACAACTCTGTCTTATTAAGCATCTTCTCTCTGTGGCGTAGGAGTTCTTCCTAGCCACTTATGAACCCATCTCCTAGAACACGTAAGCCAACATGTCTATTGTCAGTGGATAAAGCTATTAATCTCTCCTCGGACCAAGTAGCCTAGCAAACCTTTAGAGTACATCTGATGCAAAATGTATATAATTGGTTCCCTCGTAAAAATATACCAATTGCAGCTGTTATTTGTGTTGGTCCGCACAATTTTTTATATATTTGTGTTTGTTTGTTGTATTTTCATTAAATTTGGTAGCAGCAAGGATAGGGAAATCAACGTAAATGACATGTAAAAATTTGAAAATATCAGGTTAGAGCAACTAGCCGTAGAAACCAATCTATAATTTCCCATGCATATATGTAAATATGTATATTTTGCTGTTATTTCTTGTTTTTAACTTTTTGTGCTAGTTCTTCCTGTTTCTTCTCATCCATTCATATTACTCTTTCATACCACATTTGGATTGTCTTTTCTTTTCTTCAACTTTTTGAATTCCATTAAACGAGTCCATTTTTATTTTAGCTAAACCCTTTGTAGCGTACCAGCTGTCAAAACACTCTTCACTCTTGTGCAGGGCTATATACAAACTGCTTCTTCATTATTTTTTTTGTAATTGCCTACCGTAACTGAAACTTATAGTTCTGTTTCCAAGAACGAAATTCACTAGCTAATTGATATTTGTGTTCCTATGTAGGATATAGGGCCACGAAAGGTGGCCCATCTGTGGGTCCTCGTGTAATAAGAAAACCAGATATTCTCAAATGTAGCTATGATGGATCTCTTCCTATTACCAAGAACCTTGCCCCAGTCTAAACCATTCAAACGTTGCAAATAATTTGAAGGAAGACATCTCAAAAACTCAGGACATCTCTTGTATTTGTATAGTAGTCACATAAAATTGGATAAGAATATGCCACTGGTTTAGTATTTCCGAAAACTTTCAGGACACATCTTCTATTTGTATCTTAATTATCAACCTCTATAGGCAACCTCTTTAAGTGATATTAGTAACAGAGTGAGGGAGGATATTATTTTATAACACATTGATTGGCTTTAGGATTGGTAAAGTGTTTTTTTCCTTTTTCTTTGCTATAATTCATAAACCACCATTGTCTCACATTTGTGGTCAATGTTGGCTTAAAAAGATACCAGTTGTAGTTTTTTTTTATTAGTTTCTCATAAAACGATATAATTTTAATAACTAAATTTTAATCACCTAATGTTATATCAATGATTAGTGAAAAAGAAAAATATATTGAAAAATAATGATGATATATTCTATTTTAGGTTATGATCACAGAAAATATAATATAATGTATATCATGCTTATCATAGAAAATGAAAATATAAGTTAAAGATAAGCATCTTAATAAAACCTTAAATAGTTGTGTAGATTCACATTCTCACATGTTTTGTGAAGCTCCATGATGTAATAAATTTTCATGCCTTTACTATGATATTGATAATATGGAACTATATGATATTGATGATATGGAACTATGTAATCCTTATTGTGGTTTTGTGCAACATTCACGAAATAATCATCATTTTCAATAAATTCATGTTAAAATTTAAGAGACAATCATTGGACTTATGGTTGAGGCATTTGTGAATTTTGGATAATAATTAAATGAAAATACCTAAGTGTATTTTCTATATTTTTACTAAATTTTAGCCTGATTTCTAAATTCTCTAGAACTTTAAAAGTAAATATTATCATAAAATTTGAGTATACGATACCAAGTTATTCAAAGGTGTGAATTAGTACAAAAATAATAGGTTATCATACAAAAAGAAAAGAATAGTTGCTAAACTCTTTTGACTGTGAGTTGACTCTCTAAGTTGGAATCTACTCTTAAAAGACACTATAGTTAAGTCAACTCTTTTAAGTCTAGCTTAAACTCTTTTCAATGTGAGTTGACTCTCTAAGTTTGACTCTATTCTTAAAAGACACTATAGTTAAGTCAACTCTTTTAAGTCTAGCTTGGTTGTAAGTTATCTGCACCATTATGATGTGTGTAAA
This sequence comes from Pinus taeda, assembly GCA_000404065.3. Lineage (NCBI taxonomy): Eukaryota > Viridiplantae > Streptophyta > Pinopsida > Pinales > Pinaceae > Pinus > Pinus taeda. Next base: position 44,899 of record APFE031397429.1, on the reverse strand, counting down.
TCATGAGTTAGATTGATATGGTGAATTTGACTCATGAGCCACATTGAATTGACATGTTTGTCTCACAAATCTCATGAATTAGACATTGGAAAACATAAATAATCACTTATTTTTATTGTTTCTGTAACAATTTTTCATAATAGACAACAAATAGACTTGTGCTATGTCTAGAATCCATGGTGTTTTGTAGTATTAGTATCGTTTATGTACTTTCAAATGAGTTATTATTAAATTTTTTTGAAACTTTCATATTAGTGAAGATTATTTTTATTGAATTTGAATATTATTTTAATTTCTTGAATAAACTCATGTCAACTTCAACTCTTCTATCTTATTGAGTAATTCATTGATGCAATATTAGTAACATTGGGTAAAAAAATAACCTAAGCATGAAGTTTGAATGGTAGTGTAGAAATTGGCAATATCGATGATCATAATTAGGCCCAATATTTAAACAATAATCAACTTGGTTATAAGCCACTGCATGAATGAGTGTTGTTACTATTGTACATTAAAAACATAAGAAATAATAAATAAAAGAGAGCATAAGAGTAATGTTTAAATGGTAATTGGCTAAAACACTAACAACCATCATTAGACTCATGATTCAAGCAATAAATAACTTTGTTATAAGACAATGCAAGACTAGCATTGACAATGATCAACCTCAAAACATATGTCCAATAATTTTGTCGACTTTGTTGTTAAAACATGAGCTCATTGTATGAAATGATAAGCACAAATATTTTGGAAGTATTCAACATCTTCTACATAAAAACACATAAACATGTAATCCCACCTTTTATGTATGTACATTGTCATGAACCAAGTGTTTCTTTCTATCTATGGTTTACATATTTGATGTCCTTAAAAAGGAAAAGTGTGTCTTTTTAGTTTATTTAAATACAACAAAAAAATCCATATATTTTCAGTTTCAAACATTTATTATTCATTTACAATATGCATGATTGCAGAATTTTTGGCTTGTATGTTTAAGCAACTTAACGAGTCATTGAACGATATTGTAATTGTAGGAATGTACAGGGTAAGTTCCTCAGACAAAACACCAGAAGGACACCGCTCACAAACAGATCACAGATCAATACACCAGTATTTTGACGTGGTTAAAACCCTCAGAGAGGGAAACAGTCCACGGCCTGCGCCAACGTGGCTACTACAGGCAATTTATTAATAAAAGAATGAAAATTTACATAAGCTTCTCTCATGCACGGTTAACCTACAAATGACCCTCCATGCGCTTTAAATAGAATTCATGGACCAATCGGGTGTCAAGCCACGGATCAAGTGTCGGTAATACCGAGGAGAGAATGAACCGTCGGATCACTACATATCGTGACCGTCGGATTGTAAGTTACAAAATGTACAACGGTAAAGAAACACACTTTACCTAACGCTAACCTAACTCTATACTAGACCAAGTTGAACTTAACTATTCCTATGTGTCGGAATATCCTAACATTTTACACAATCTTGAAATGAACAAACTATGCTTGGAGTCAGTTTCATTTTTACACAAGCTCGAAATGACAAAATTATGCTTGAAGCGGTGGTCAAAGATGTTCAATTCATCGTTTAGCACATCAAATTCTTTCGTCAGTCATTCAACCTGCTCAATCACTCCATCAAATTGATTATAAATACATATATATGGATGAAAAATGAACTAAAACTAACATTTTACTTGAAGTAAGTGAATAGTAAATATAGAAAGGTAGTTTTACCTTTCATTTTCATCATTTCATTTCAAATTTTGGATTTTGGAGATCTGGAGTAGTTTTCCCCCTCAAATTTCACCAGTCGATTTTGGGAGATCTTGTGGACCATTTTCCACGCCATCAGGACCAAGTAGGAGCTATCCCTGAGCTCTTCATTTTCATTCCATCTTTTCTTGATTCTGAGCTAGTTTTTCCACTTTTATGGGCCCCTAGGGTTTGAAGATTTCATTCCCCAATCATCACATCTATCTTATATCGAAAGGTGAAATGCATACTGAGTTTTACACTGGCCAATCAGTATGCATCTCACCTTGCCCCAAGGCAGGGTGCGATGGGCACAGAAAGGCAACTTCACAGAGTGTTTTTTCATCAATATTTTGCCTCCTTTTACTCAAATTTAGATCCTAACTCATCTTTTGTTTGCATCTCATATATTTGTTGGATAAATATGGTTTTCACATGGAATGAACGAGAACATGAAGAGGAGGATATGATTTCTTTACATGACCAGGGAATAGTGGATGCATTAAGAAACTGTGGTTTGCTGATGTTCTTCCGCATGTCCAGCATCAGATAACAAATCAGTTTGTGTAGTATTTTCACGATTCTTTCGATCCTATTGACTGGGTATTCCAGATCAGAGGTAAATCTATTTCTCTCACAGTCAAGGATATTTACTTTCTGACAAGGTTGTCGAGGCATGGTGCCCCTCTTTCACTATCAGGGTTTGCTCGTGGGGGTGAATCTGTGAAAGATTACATTCGTCAGTTTTGTAGGGATGGATCTCAGCCCAGTATAGATGGTAAGATTAATATTCTGGATGTTATAGATCGACCTTTGAGGATCATTTTCTTTACCTTTTCTAGATTGGCTGGCAGTCCGGCCTTACATTTAGCGAACAAGTAATACATCCAATATGCCCTGGAATGCCTGCAACCGAAGGTGTTCAAATGGTGTGAGGCAATACTTCTTGTATAAAAGAACAACTATCCAAAGTAAAGAATGGAAGAACCAAGAACTTTGGTTACAAATCCATATTGATTTATTTTTCTTTGGAGAGAATTCTACTGATGCAACCTCAAAACATTTCACTGGGATTGCCTGCATCGAGGTAACCATGGATGCAGAGATGGGTGGATCTTATGGCCAAACATGCTATTCAGTCACAGATCCCTTTTCTGATGCCTTATTCGAGTGGTTCAACCTCCAGGAGATGGTATTTTTGAGTATCCCTATGTCAGGATGGATTCCCGAGGCAACCCAGATTTGGCATTACCAGTTAGTGAGTAGTGGAGTGCTATAGGTAAAATGATTCGACCACATCTTTGTTTTTTAGTTTTATAATGTTTTTGTGTTTTTGATGTTACCAAGACTAATCAAACTTATATGTGTGTGTAGATATTGGACCAGTGTGACCAGTGGCACGCGCACGGGTGGCAGATGATGATCCGACAGGAGTGGCTATAGGGAGGGCCATCCTTTGAGATCTGGACATATCGAAGACCCTGGCAGTGTTGCAAGATCAGATCCAGGGCCTCACTCTTAGCATTGAGGATGTCATGACCGATGAGTTACCTTTGAGGTTACAATGCCATTCTACTGGCATACTGAGTCATTGGACTAGGCTCTTTCATATGATAGCGCAAGCGGTGACATGTTATTATCAGCATCACTAGTCTAGGATATTATTTTGCATTCATTTTGAGTTTCTTGGTCAGATGACCAATTTTTCCTTGGACACAAAACATTTTGTAAAAACTATAAACAGCTATCTACTTTTGATTTTTGGATTTTTATTTTGCTAAGCGATGCAATCCTGATGCAAATGTTGATGTGAAATGCTTTCTTTACAAATGCTGCAAATGTCTATTTAACACATAGTTTGCTAATGAATCAGTCAATGTGTTTACGTTTCTGGAAAGGTGTTGATATTGAATGGAATCAAAATGTCTTTCCAAAATCCTAACTCTTAGGAACTTGGAATAAATAGCTGGGTTCCAAACAAAATAAATTCCAAAAAGCTGTAGAATTACGAGTTGTGAATCTAGCCTGACAATGAGTCGGCATATACCATGTGAAATGGCATCAGAGAGAAGTTCAATCAATGTGCTATATTTAAGGATGTTGTTTGTCGATCGACCAATACATATCCCCCTGAAACTCACTAATTTTCCTCTTGGAGCGAAAATGGCCCAAGCTGCAGAAGATAGGTTCTGCGTACTATGACTAGCTCCATTGGCATACCCAACAAATGGTTCCAAAAAGTATGACATCTGCAACAAGTGTGAAGTGGATTACTTAACCAAAATCACAAATATAGAAAGAAAACAATAAAAAATGCAATAAAAGTATATGTACAATGAGTTTACTACACTCAATCAAGCATAGTTAACATTTAAGATACAACCCATTTCGGGGCTGTGACAGTGGAATCCCATCATAATCTACCAGCTAGTAGGCTCCTTTGTCAATACTCATTTAACAATGTAGGGGCCCACCCATAATGGTTCGAATTTACCTGCTCCTAATTTGTCAGAGTCTTGATCGTAAAGCAAGACCAGGTCACCTTCTGAGAAGACATGAGGCTTGAAATTTTTGCCATATCTCACCTTGATGCATTTCTTATGTGCTTCATTATCCAATGCAACATCATGAAAGGTTTCATCCAAATGGATTAGTTTCAAGAAACTAGCCTCTTCTTCAAAAGTTTCGGGGAGCAGATCAATTTCAAGCTTGAGGGATGAGATTTCGCACTGAATTGGTAAGACTACTTCTAGAACATACGCTAATTGAAAGGGCATAAATACGGTTGCATTTCTCACCAAAGTCCTATATTCCCACAGAGCTGAGTACAAGATTAAATGCCAATTCTGTTTGTGAACTCCAATCATTCTCTGTAGCATGCGCTTAAGGACTTTGTTGATTTCCTAAACTTTTCCATTAGCCTACAGATAATATGGAGTATAAATATCATGGGACAATCCTAATTTGGTAGTCAATTCGATCATCATGTGATTGCGAAAATGCGACCCATGATCTGTGACTAAACAAAACTGAAAACAAGGTCAAAAACCCCCAATTTCTAGAATGGAAAAAGGTTCAGTCAGTCATCACACCTGGGCTTCACATAAACAGAGATGCAGCGCACTTACTACACTCAAGATTTGTGATGCATACTGGGTTACAGTGACAGACAGTGTGATGGGACAGGGAGTGAAACTGAAGTGGGTTTTGGCTCAGATGTGTAGTTGTTTTCAATGAGTTAAGCTGATCTTTGATGGAAAGTAAAGAGAAAAGTATAGAAGGATGTCTTGAGAAGTTACTAAGCTACCAAAAGGGCATCTAGATGTGCTTGTAACTCAAATGTTTAATTCATAAACTAAACCAAAGATTGATTAAAGCAACATTCATCTACTATGAAATTGCAAAGCAAGAGCAGTTTGAACGCTACCTGGATGACTTCAAGCTCCGTCTGTAGTTTCTAAAACAACCAATAACAACAAACAAACATATGTTCTTCCCAGTGGAGTCGGCAATTTGTTTTTGGGAAAACTAGTGTCTTGTCGAATGACTAGACCTCTAGGTTTGGCAGCTACCCTAGAAACAACAGTTTAAAGAAATTCAACGATTTCTTCTATGTGTAACAGATAAGAGAAAGATAATGGAACCAACCTGGAACTTCTACTTAATCCCTTGCTTGATCTCTCTCCCCCTTGACAAATATTGCAACTCCTCCCCGTACTTAACCCGCTTGGAGAGTACCTACACAAGTACAACAACAAAGAACCGTCAAAGAATCATGATCTATTACAACACAAACATTACAGAATCAAATATATAATGAACAAATGATAGCATTTACAAATGATAACATTCACAATTTCACAATCATATGGAAGAAAACTTGAAGACCTTTATTAATAGAAGGGTGAATTACAACCCAGTTGTCTGATCCAGCATCATCCTCCCAACTTCAATCCCTCTTCACCTCATGAAATAGCAATATCACACCAACAATACAATGCTCTTTCCTCAATTACAAACTATCATCACTTCCTTGCAATTCACAATATTCTAGCCCATAGATCTCTTAGATGAGGGATCCATTTATAGATGTGTGTAAGGGTGTGATTCATCCTTGGGGTTTGATTAGTGTCATTCCACTTGTTACAATTGGTTCCACTTGGAGATTTCTTGGGTCTCTTACACATCCCTGGGCGAATTCAGAGAAGCAAGTGGCATAGGAGAAGTTTCTAGAAGATTCCATGAGCAACCACCTAGCAAATTGTCTCGGACATTTGTCCATCCTCACCCATCGCACCCTATATAAGGCCTAATCAGTATGCATCGCACCCTGGCAGTGTACCAGTCATTATGCATCACACTTTGCTAGTGGAGTAGTCAGTATGGTTCAGTTTAGACCATTTTTGGATGGTTTCACAGGTGGAACTTTTGGGGAATGATGTAATGAGATGACTATGTTCTTTTAGGGTATGAAACAACTCTTTTAGGGGTTGATGAGCCCTAGTTTATTGACATATAAGTTTGAAGTTGATGTGCCCAAATATGTCTATAACACCTCCTCCATGTGATCCTTCCATGTTATGAAATTAGAGTTTCCTTCCAAAGCATACTCTAGCCTCAACTCGTTAAAGGTCATCTTCTGAGATATGAAGAGATCCTAATACTCTGAACTGTAAATTTGAACCTCCTAAGAAACAACTTCGAAATTCCTACTCTAATGTGAATCCTACTCTGATGTGAATATTTCTCTAGTAGCATGTAGAAATTATGGTGTTGATTTGCAACCTCTCATGAAGTTTTAATCAAAATTACAAGACACAAAACTACGTTACTGCTCTATGGAAGTTAATTCCCAATTTAGAACAAAACTTTCAGGCATGCAATAAGAAATAACACACATGCACACAATATTTTCCCTGGGGAAAGAAATATGATAAATACCCCGATGTATGCTTGCACTAATCTGATTAACATAGATGCATTACAATTTCTTTACTCAACTGAGTGCAACCTAAAAGTGGATAACCTATCTCTTTTCTCATTGAGAGGCTCTAACCTAGGCTTAGCCAATTTTGACCTTTAATTGAGCCCCTATTTTCTTGCGCAATTACTCAAGAAATTATGCCCCTATTATTTATGAATTTTTCCAAAATGGATTGTGCAATTCCCAAGGTTGATCATTTGACTACATGCAACACCTGTACACTCAAGACTAGTATATGACTGATGTTACACTGCCTTGGAATCTCCACCACAACCAAGGAAATTGAATTCTTTTCATGAACTAACTATTTTGGGATGATTGATCAGTTAACTAGATGATCATTGAGTTTCACTGAAGTCCCATTGCACAATTGAGCTTCCACTAGTTCCTCCAATAGTTAGGAACAAGTTTAATTGAATACAACTTGATATAACTGACTTTGAATGGTATAAATTAAAAACAACAAATGATTAACTAAACTCTAACACTTATAACTCGAATTTACTGACTAATCTAGGTGACATAAGCCATGTCACACAAGTTAATTGCATCAAAGTTGTATGTTGATGTGGAAATTCATTTTTTCTCAATTTAATGAAGGAAAAATCAAATTGAGAATTTCTTGCTGCATTTTTCAAAAATCTTTCAGGTGAATCTAATCCATGTTTTTGATGACAATCAGGAGTTCCAACACAATAATGTGCTAATAA